>JAASFT010001021.1:0-10527 GCA_023333885.1 Globisporangium parvum
AGCACAGCCAATCGACGCAGATGGCATCGCCAGCAGCAGCAGCAGTGCGACCTCGAGTGGGTGTGGGCGTGTACCGTGCGCTTGAACAGAGAGGAGCAGAGCAGAGTTGGCGGTCGCTCTCAGGTTTCCAACTTGTCGCCCACTCAAACAAACTACTCTGTCTCGAACTTGCGAATCGTCGCGCCGCTTCGAGCTGAGGAGGAGTCGAGGAGCCTCGAAGTCACACACCAAGAGCGAGCAGACGGTGTGTGTGTGTGCAGAGCAGTCGGAGCCACTTGTGCACCTAGCGAGCGAACATCGACGTCCATGCTTCAGCACACTTTGGTAGTCGGTACACCAACAGCCCGCCCGATTGGCAACGCACACACATTCGCTATGCTTCGCGATCGCACGTCGAGTCTGCTGCGCTCGCTCGGTGCTCAAACTTGCACCACGTGATGCCGCAAAAGGTGGTGACGTCGAACGCTGGGTCGCACAGGTCGACTTGCTCCACTCGGTCGAGCAGGTTTCGATACCGAAGTGCTTGTGCACGATCAGCCGACTCGTGTCGCTGCTGGCGGCGATAGTGGCGCTGTTGGTGGTGGTGCGCGTATCGCTTCCGATAGACTCCGCGGCGCTGCTGACATCGGCGACACCGGTGCGTGATGCAGCGGTGGTGCTTGTGGCGTCGTTGCTGCTGCTCGGACTCTGGACACGAGGCTGATCGTGAGTATGTGTCTGCTCACCAACAGGGCTCGCCGCGACGTGGAACAGGCGGTGCACGTTTGCGCTCGAGCGCGCGCAGAGGACGCGTCTTGGCATGCGATCTGGATGCGAGGCGATCCTCCGCTGCGAACGCGGCGCAGTGGGTATGCTGATCGAGTCGCATATCGCGACGCAATCTCGGTCGTTGTGCACTGTGCGTGCGATGGCTTCACTGTTGGCACTCTTGCCATCGTTGCTGTTGCTGCTGCGATTGAAGTGGATGAGGACGAGGTCGGAGTCGCTGTCTTCGCTGTGCCTGACTTCATCGCTGTGTGTGTTGAGCGCGACGCTGTGTTGCTTGCTCCAGCCGCGATCGCCGCATGTGTGTCCCTATCGTGCTCTCGCTGGACTCTGACGCCGACTCGGACAATGGATCGATCGATCGATCGATCAGTCGAACGGACGGACGACGTAGAATGAACAATGGGCGACTTTGGCTATCTGTCGATCGGCGCGTGCAATACGCTTGAGGCTCGTATGTGATAGCTCTGAACTCCGAGCTCCGAGCTCCGAGCTCCGAGTGCTGCCCTGTCATCTTGTTGCGACCGAAACGACGAGTGCTGATGTCGGCTTCGAGATGTCGGTTGAAGCTACGGTAGCTAAGGAGAAGCGTCTGTGTGCTCGTCTGCGAGCGCGATTGCGAGCGCATCGGCAAAGGTTGTCTCCACTTTGACATGGCAATGCTTGCTCTCGAGCCAACGATCACCAACGAAGGTCGCTGACGGAGTTCATCGACGAGACCGCGATGAGCAAAGTCAGTGAGCTAGCACCTGCGAGTCGCGCGTCGGGATAGATCGCTGGTCAGTGCTGGACCCACGCATGCAGGCATGCAAAGCACCTGTTGGGCAATGAACAAAGTTGAGAGGCAGATCGAGATGGAGTTCCCCCGCAAGTCGCACAAGTGGCATCTCTCGCCGTCTGTGGTCTTCGGAGACCTTCGGTGCGCTACCGAACGAGCAGCCCGGACGACACTTCAGATAGCCATTGTTGCAACCGCGATCTCGACTACCAGTACACCACTTGAGTGCATGGTGCTCCGAGACTCGAAAGCTCCGTGTCGTTGGCTCACTGATCGGTCTGCATGCGATCTCCACTTGCCTCCGACGTCCGACTAGCGGCTTCTGAGGTACCAATCGTCGCGACCGAGCAAGTGGCAGCTAGGCGCCATTGTGAAATCGCTAGGCGCGGTGTGGCGCGGTGCCTTGCCTTGTGTGACTGAGCCTTAGCTTTGCTGACATGCCTCGTCTTCTCACTTGGCTCACAGTATCGTGACTTGAAAGTCCTTCGCCCAAGCCTCTGATGGACACGAGGTCGGCGAGCAAAGAGTGTATGGCTGGTTGTAAGAGCGACGCGCTATCACATGCGACCAGCATGGCAATGAACCGCCGGTGCAGCTTGAGGCAGACAACTCAGTGTGAGGTTCTCGCGCTTGTGAAGTGCGTGGTGAGCTGGCGAGCTCAGCAGGATACCTCGCTTTTGTCTCTATCACTATTCCAGTTTCGCCATTGTCGGTGGTTGTCGCAGCACGAGCAGCTCCATGGCGCCGAAGAACTGCCGACACGTGAGCCAAGCGCTGCGGCTCGCAGACTTTCGCCGCGCACTACGCGCTCACGAGGTCTTTGCTTGCCAGGTGCGTGTGTGCGCGCGTCCTAGACCAGATCAGTGTCTTCCTTCTCTCGCGTTCGCGCTCACACGCGCTGCCAGTCCGCAAGTCGGCGTGTCATCAGCGAACCGCTCACACTTGATTCGCAATGTGCATCACCTCCATCGTCTCGTCGCCAGTCCTGCGCGCTGCCGGCGTCCAAGCAGCAGTCGAGCAGTCGCAGCAAGAAAGGCGCCAGTAGCAATGGCACAGCAGCAGGGTCGCCAAGCGCGCTGGACGATGCAATTGCGAGCTGGGAGCGCAGCGCCGCGTGGGAAGACCTCTGCGTCTGCATCACGTGCGGCTTCATCGGCTGCTTCAGTGGGAACCACTTTTCCCAGCACGCGCAGTACGTCTCGTCGCCACTGCTTCGCATGGCGCTGGCACAGGCTCTTCGACGCGACTCATGTCATGCTCTCTGCCTCTTTGTGTACGTAGACTCCACGCCAAGCACTTTGTCGGCTTCCACGCTGGCGCCAAGACGTTCTGGTGCTGCCCGTGCAAGCACGAGATCGAAGAGAGCGGCGTCAAGGTTCAGGACGCGCGCCGCGAGTGCGATGACGCGTTCAGCGAGATCGCGTCCAAGCAGCAGCGCAAGGCGCGGAACCGTGTCGTGACTGCTGCTCCTGCATCATCCGGTGCAGACACAACCGATAGCTGCAGCAGCGAGCCTGCGCTGATCGACAGCGGTGCAGCGACGTCTGCGACTGCGACGGACGAGAAGGCAGACGCGAGCGACCGGTCCAAGCGTCGGAGCCGCAAAGCGCCCGCTGCGTCCAGCGACACAGCAGTCGCAGTACCAGCTGCGCCGCCAGTGAGCAGCGTCGTCGGCTTCACGAACCTCGGCAACACGTGCTACTTCAACGCAGCGACGCAGGCGCTGCTCACAGCGGCGCACTACTTCCCAGAGCACATGCACCTCGACGCGTCGCTCGAAGCGACGAACACTCCGATCCTCACGACGTTCAGGTGCGACCGACTGTCTTTGCGTGCGGCTCTAGGACCGTATACGGCAGTCGTACTCAGACTATGCACGCCTCTGTGGGTGAGCAGCATGCTCCACGAGACGATCAAGAAGAAAGCGCGGCGACGCGCGGCCAGCAGCTCGACGGACGCCGAGTCTAGTAGCGCCAGCAGTAGCCGCGGCAAAGCCAAGAGCAAGCCGCGCAGCAGCAGTAGTAGTAGCAAGCCGGATGGAGTCCTCACGGTCGCGCCATTGCTCAAGGAGCTGCGCAAGAAGTTTGCGCAGTTCCGCGGGAGCTACCAGCAGGACGCGCACGAGCTCTTGCTGAGCTTTCTATGGGCGATTGACGAAGAGGCTGATCCGCCAGCGCCGGCAGACAGCGCCAGCAGTAGCAATCGCGACGCAGACGCGTTGAGCGTGAGCGACGACGCGGTCGATGACAATGACGGCGACACCAGCGACGACAGTAGCAGCCGCACGGAGCTCCAGCAGATCTTTGTCAAGACGGAGACAGGCGAGACCATCGCACTCCAAGTGCCGGTGCACGCGAGTGTTGCGGAGCTCCAGCAGCTCATCGCGGCGCGCTTGAACCTGGACGCAGCGGACATGAGTCTGACCCACGCGCGTGGATCCTCGGCGCGTCCGTCGTCAACAGCGTCAAGTGCTGCTGCGCGCCGCGACCGCTCGGTCTCGAAGCTCAACTTGACGCGCAACCTCTTTGGCGGCGAGCTTACAACGTACGTCCATGTGGCTGTGCCAGTGTGCCGTACTTGCCCTGCGATCGATCCGTACTGACTGCTCCGCGCTTTGTCTCTCTCTCGCGCGCTCGCTTTCTTCTGCACACGCACTCGCTACGACTGGTGGTGCGTGCAGTGTGATCACGTGCCAGGCGTGCGGCAATGAGAGCAGGACGCCGGAAGACGCGTTCCAAGTGAGCGTCCCGGTGCCAACGACAACGGCGACGTCGGCGCTCACTGTGATCGCCTGCCTTGAGCGCTTTCTGAGCGAGACAGCGCTGCTCGTGAGCGCAAAGAACGGCTACGAGTGCGCACAGTGCTCGCGCAAGTCGCCAGTCGCTGCATCGCCCACGCAGTCGTCCGCAGCAACGCCATCAACAGCAGCACCAGACAGCGGCGACATTGTGCTCCGCGACGCGACAATGCGCTTGGTCCTCTCGCAGCTCCCGCGCGTGCTCGTGATCCACCTCAAGCGCCTCGGTCGCCTCAAGAAGATCACACAGCACATCCAGTTCGACGGCATCCTCGACATGGCGCCGTACTGGACTGCGAACGCTCCAGCGACGACGACGACGACGAATGACGCAACACCGGTGTCGACACTCTATGAGCTCGTCGCAGTCGTCGTGCACATGGGGAACAAGCGGTCGGGCCACTACGTCGCGTACGTGAGTCGGTCGCGACGGCGCGACGCAGTGCCGCCGCCGCCGCCGCCACCGCACACTGATGGCGATGCTGCAGCGGCGTCAGACGCCCCAGCGACTGGTACGCAGGAGCACCAGCAGCACGTCGACTCGGACGACGACTTTGATCCGCGCGCGGAGATCCACACGAGTGAGCACCCGTCGCGGTCGTGGTACTACATCTCGGACACTGCTGTCAAGCGCGTGGCGTTCGAGCAAGTGCTCCAGTGCGAAGCGTACATGCTGTTCTATCGCCAGCTCCCCGACAAGCGACCGAGTCGCGCGAGCATCCGAAGCAGTATCCGCAGCAGCAGTAGCACCTAGCGAGCGAGTGGGGATAGAGAGCAACGTCGATCGAAAGCGCACCACTGCGCATTGCGTTCACATGCTCGCCGAGTCGTCGTAGCTCGTAGCTGCGAGGACAGTCGAGGCCCACGAGGACTTGTGCAAGTCGCGCGTGGCGAGTCGAGGCGAACCGTTACCTCGCTTTCGCCGACGACTGGCGGCGGACAGACCGACTGCGTCACAGGCGACGCGTGCACAGGAGCATGAGCGCTGCTGCTGGCGAGGACGCCCATGCGCCGCCACTCGACACCGACGATGCGAGTACTGCAGCACTCGCAGCCGCGCAGGACGCACAGCTCGCTGCAGAAGCCGAAGCGCTCGCGAGTCGACGAGCTGCAGCACTCGCGCGCAAGTGCCGCACACTTGGCGACGCAGAGGAGGTGTGCGTGCAGTTTGTCTGCGACGTTGTCGACGACATGTTCATGGAGATGCAGGTCGTCGAAGAGACGCAGTGCAGCTTTGTGGTCGTTGCGCAGCGTGCGACGCGCGAGGTCTTTCGCAGCCTCGTGATGGCTGCAATGGAAGCGAACGCGTCGCTCGATCGCGTCGTCCAGACAGCGCCGGGCCGATCGCTGGGACGGTTGACTGGTGCGCTGCAGCAAGTGCTCAAGCCAGCGACGGCTAGCGACGACAGTCGTATGACATCGCTGCTACTACAGCGTGCAAGCAGCAGCAGCTCGCCGCATCTGTGTGAATGCGCCGCTCGCGTGGGGTTCCTCCGACAGCTCTCGACGCACTTGGAGACGCACACAAGTGCAGCGCACACGGCGTTTCTCCAGTTCCCAACGACTGCGTACGTCCTACAACAGCAACCGGCCTCTCAGCACCATCATCAACACCACCACCACCGCCATCAGCAGCAGCAGCACCACCACCACCACACGGGCAGCGGCACGTGGGCACTTCCAGTACACGACCTGAGTGCGTTCTTGATACAGTTCATTGCGACAGCACATCTGTGCGTCCTCCCGAGCGCCGTAGAGTACATCAAGACTATGAACAGCGCGGGTGCGCTCGAGAAGAAGCACAAGGCGCCAGTCACGCTCACACTTGCGCAAGTGCAGATCTGTGTGCAGAAGGCGCTGTTTGCAGCCGAAGAAGCGCTGCAGACAGCACAAGAGACGCCACTTAGCAAGCCTGCGGGAGCTCGCATAGGTCCTGCAGCTGCTACGAGCAGTCTGGGCGGTGCCGAGCAAGAGCGCGCGCACCAGCAGCGCGTGTTTCAAACCGAAGTGCTCCAGTGCTTTGGTACTCACAGCAGCAGCAGCGTCACTACGCGTGGCGCGCCAAGTGCTCCGCGCGACTCCAGCGTCGCTAAGGAAGTCGATGATGACCCCCTGCTCGTGTGCTACCTCGACGAGAGCGACCCTGCGCCGTCGCCAATCGACCGCAATGCACCTAGTAGTCTGGCGCGCAAGCCTGCTGCAGCGTCGACACAAGGGCTTGCTCGCAAAGTCGTGCGCGCGCTGATGCCAACAACTGGGCTCGGGAAAGACAGCAAGTGGCCTGCGCTGCGCACGCGCGTGATCGTGCGCGATAGCCAGACGACCGAGGTCGCAGTCGTTGCTGACATGGCGGTGAACGTCTCTGGCGACAGTAAGAAGAAGCACCCAATGGTGACACAAGCACCGAGCGCTCTCAGCGTCGAGACTGGATCGACAGCGCCATCAGCAGACAAGAAGTCGCCACTGAGTGTCGAGCCCGACACGGCGGCGCTCTCCAACATCTTCTCGCTCGGCACGCCGCGGCAGATGAACGCGGAGGAGCTCGCGCGCCGGAGCGACATCCTCACGCTGCTCGAACGCGAAGAGATGCGGCATGAGCGCCGCATGGCGAACGCATCGGTCGCAGCCATGGCAATGCCGCCGGCTGCAACTCTCTCTGAGTCTGACAGGATCTACCAAGCATACGTCGCAGCGAACTCGTCGATCACGGTGTCACTAGTCCAAGCAACTGTCGCAGCACCTGGTGCACCAGCGAGCACAGTGCTCAGTCCAACGCGACCACCTGAGAAAGCAAAGCCCGCGAGTCTGCACCAAGCGCGAGAGCTCGCACTGCGCACCAAGTTTGATCTCGAGCGCGAGCCACCGGCGTTCGTTGTCTCAGACGGCAATGCGCACGTACGAGACGATCTCCATGCGCTCGAGCTGGCGCTGTGCTCACCGATTAAGCGCTCGAAAGCCCGAGGCATGCGGGCAGCGATGTCCAACGCAGTACCTGCATCGCCAGACAAAGCTGCTGCCGAGAGCAGCGCGTCGAGTTCCGTGGCAGATCCGCACCGACCGATCCAGACTGCGTCGTCGCACCTTCCGCAGCTCGAGACGTCGCGTCTCGCTGTCGGTGTGCGCGCAGTCGTCCGCGGCGTTGAGAAGCGCGGTCCAAAGCGCAGTCCAAGTCGCAAGTCGCGCCTCAAGCTCCACAACTACAGCGTACGTGTGAGTGAGTGCTTACTAGGTAGTGCGTGCGCCATTCGCGGTGTGCTATGGGAGGTCTGAGCGCGGAAGTGACTGACTCGTACGGCGAGTGGTCTGTTGACAGAGCGAGCTCGAGCGAACAGCAGTAGAGTCGATAGATGGCGGCGAAGAGCTCCACGATACGCCGCCGTCACCGATCAAGCGACCTCCAGCTGGTGCACTCGAGCCCTCGCTCCAGCAGCAGCACAGCGGTGCGTCGCCAAGCGGGTTCCTCCCACTCATTCCACCGGTCTCGCCGATCAAAGCGAGTCCGCACCGTAAGCACGTGCGCTACACGAGTGACGCCACAAGCACGAGCCCCACTCGCCAGCAGCCACAGCACCTCCATGCAGCAGACGCGTCTTCGCCACTTGCGCGCGAACAACACCGCGCTGACACCGAGTCACTGCTCGCAGCAGCTGGCCGGCGGTCGCTGCCAGCGAAGCAACCGGTCTGGGACACGAAGACGGCGTCGCCTCCGCGTGTGCGCAACCGGTTCTTTGCACCAGGCGCAGCGACGAACGCGCGCAAGCTACACCGCCCGTTTGGCTTTCCGCGAAGAGACGGCGATGGTGCCTCTGATGGCGACGACGACGGCGATGTCAACGAACTGAATCTGTTCAAAGTACGTTCGCTCATTGTCTCTACCTCGCTCTCCTCTCTTCTCCTCGCGAAGATCGATCGCTCGTGACGTCTGACAACCCTGCCGCTCTCTCCTGTGCCTCGTTGCACTACTGCAGCCGACGCTCGAAGCACCGCGGCGAAGTCACTTGCCAGTGTCTGACCGCGAGTTGTAGCACCACGCGCAACGAGCACGGGTGAGGAAGTGTCGCCGCTAGACTGCTGTCAGAGGATCAACGGGCGACGCCTTTGCAGGCGAGCCACTGATATCTGTACATGTCGCGGCGACGACAGAGGGCTCGTGGCGCCGCGAGACCATCGTGCGACCAAAGAGACTGTAGATGTCGGTCGCTGGGTGCGCGTGCATGTACGCCAACGCGTGGTCCATGCGCATGGGCTCGTCCGCGCCACAGCCGACAGCAGCAAAGATCTTGTCGACAAAGTGGCGCGCAACGTCATCGACGTCTTCGGTCGGAGCGATGAGGAGACTCGCGAGGAAGAACTGCTGCGCCTCGGCGCGGTGGATCGTGCCGTCGCCGTTAAGGTCGTAGGCGCGGAAGAGGAAGCCGACGCGCGTCGCGACGTCGCCTTTCTCCAACGAACTCAGCGCTTCGAGGAACTCTTGCCACTCGAGGATGCCCGATCCGTCAGCGTCGAGGATCGTGAAGACGCGGTCAATGAAGAAGTCGTCTTCGACCGAGAGCTGCGGGATCCCGCGGTGGAACGTGTCGCGGTCGATGCCATGCGGGGCACGCGAGATGGAGCAGAGCGCTTTGAAGCGTGCCCAGAGCGCGTACAGCTCGGTCCGGTTGTACCCAGTCTGCGCCATCAGTGCCGGGATGTCTTGCTCCGAGAGGAAGCCGTGGTGCTGCGCTACGACAGCGCTCGTGTGGCACTTGCGCAGATCGAACGGCGACAAGTCTTGCCAGAGGAGTACTGCCGGCTGCGGCGTTCGCGCTGCTGAGCGACTGCTGCTCCGGCTACGCTCTGTAGCTCGCGGTGCAGTGAGCGACGACGGCGGCAGGGGACGCTCGCTCGAGGCAAGATGGCTGCCATGGACGTTGGTGCTACCCCAGAGTGTTGGAAAGCATGCGACTGCTGCGTCTGCATCCGATGGCTGTGCTGCCTTGTGCTCGCGCGTGCGCTTGAAGCGTGTGTTGCTGCTTCGCTGCTTTGGCGTTGGCACCATACCAGCCGCACTCGCTGGTGCCCGCAACTCGTCGTCGCTCTTGGTAGACGCGGTTGCTGTCGCAAGCGACTCTGGTCTGAGGAGCCACTGCTGCCGTCCAGCGAACGACCGACCCTGGTCTTCGAGCGACAGCTGCGCCATGCGCATGCTGTACACTGAACTCGCAGAGAGCTTGGACAAGCTCCGCTCCGGCGCCGGCTTCCTGCGAGCGAGCGAGAACTCGCGCATGAACGAGTAGTCGAGCAGCGAGCGAGCGCGCAGCGTACCGAGAAACTCGGCAGTCGCAGCGACCGACGTGCGCGGGTGCGAATGTTGCGGCTTGATCGGGAACTTGGGCGTCGTCGGTGTGGCCGACACTGAGGACGACGCAGATGCTGGCGCCGGAAGCATCGAGTAGAGCGCACTGCTGCTGCTGTTAACAGTCGTACTGAGCATCTCGACTGCGTCAAAGTTCATGGCGCTCAAGCTCTTTGGAGCAGCGTCATTGGTCTTGATGCGCGGCGATCGCACTGTGTCGAGCAGCTCTTGTTGCGGTGTTGATGGCGACGCTGGTGCGAACGGATCAAGACGTTTGTACGGCAGGACATAAGTCGGTGTGGATGCACGCGGCGACGGCGTGGGGTACTTGAAGCGGCGTGGCGAGTCCATCGTCGCACACTTCTCGCGGCAATACACGACGTCGGACGCGAGCTCTGGAGCTCGAAGAGTGGCCAATGTCGAGCGACGAGGAAGAGCTCGAGACGAGAACGCGCTATTCGTGCATCAGTGCGCCAAAGTTAGCGGCCTCGCGCGATGTTGGAAAGCAAAGATGCTGAGGAGCAGTGCGCTGGAGGCACTGGGAACTGGAGATGCCGACAGACGCCGACAGAATGCTGAGCAGCGCGTCGTGCGTGGCATGCACTGATCATGCTGTATGTGCGCAAGCGCTACTGTTGCTAGAGACACATGAGGGATCGAGAGGCAGGAGACCCTGGGAACGAGCATGACGCCAAGCAAGACTGGCGAGACGCTGCATTGACATTGGAGGAGCACGCCCGCGCAAGTGAGTGACGACGGATTCCAGGTCGAGCGAGCGCGCTGTTGTGCGGCGAAGAAGGCGGAGAAGCGAGCAAGCGCTTGTGCGAGCGCTTGTGCGAGCGTGGGATTACT
>JAASFT010001022.1:0-10519 GCA_023333885.1 Globisporangium parvum
GCCGCCGCTCGCGTTCTTGAGCGTGCTCTCGCAGCTGCAGACGCAACGCGCCAGAGACTCGACAGCTTGGCGGTCTCGCGCATCGTTGCGTTTGCAGCGCCAACCGTGCGTCGTCACGTGCTCTGGAGCTCCATGGGCTTGACGTGCTGTGTTGTTGCAGGCACGCAAGTGTATTCACTCGTGGCTAGTGAAGAAAACGAGGTTGCAGACACGTTCCTGTGCGAACCTCAATAGTGATAAAACCCGCGCAAGTCCAAAGGTTGTGTCGCTTCGCCAGTTGCCATTCCGCACTGAGAGCGAGCGAACGGATGAAGAAGCAGGAGAGCATCTGGACGTCGCTCTCGCGCCAGCAGCGCCAGACGACAGCAGAAGCGACGCGCGTCTCGCCAAAGCGACTGACAGGTGCCGTGACTGGAAGCGATGGCAGCATCTGCGAGCGAGTGCGCGACGAGCACTTGGCTCTCGTCACGGTCGCGAAGAAGAAGCGCCGCACGCTCGACGCGATGGGAGACGATGACGACGATGCGAGCGCGTGGACCGACGGTGAGCTCTTTTCGTCGCAAGAGGAGCCTGAGCAGCGAGGCACTGATGGTTCTGTGCTCAAAGCGCCGACTCTCGCGGCGAGCGGCGTCAGCCTCGACGGCACGTTCGCACAAGTGCAGAGCTCGCGCCGCGTGAGCAGCAGCAACATGAGCAGTCGAGACGGCGTGGCTGAGCTCCGCGTGCGTCTGAGCCAGAACGTCGTGACGCCTGAGAAGCGCGTGTCGCTTGGGAGCAACTCCTCTGCAGCAGCGACGCGCATGTTCACGCCACGAACAGCGAAGACGCGTCTGCACGAGAAGAAGGCGGTGCGTGTGCTGGTTGTCTGTCGACGCGACGGCTCACTGGCCTCGCAGCTGACCGAGTGCGCGCACGCTCATGCTCCAGATCAAAGACGACGTGCACGGACTGATCGAGTTTGAGCCACTTTGCATGCGGATCATCGACACGCTCCAGGTGCGACGCGTACAAACGCACTTCGGCGGCTGCGCGTCCGGGACTAACTGCGCCATGCGCGCACCTGCTCGTGTGCTCACTGATGCACACTGCGGACAGTTCCAGCGCCTTCGCAATCTCCATCAGCTCGGCGCAGCCAACTTTGTGTACGTTGGAGCGACGCACTCGCGGTTCGAGCACTGCCTCGGCGTCGCGTACCTCGCCGAGACAATGGTCGAGACGATCCGTGCGCACCAGCCGTGGCTGTCGATCACCAACTCCGACGTCCTTTGCATCAAGATCGCTGGGTTGTGCCACGACCTCGGACACGGTCCGTTCAGCCACGTGTTTGACGGTATCTTCATCAAAGCGCTGAAGAAGCACCGGCTCGTGAGCGACGCGTTCGCGTGGACGCACGAGCAAGGGTCGCTCGACATGCTCGACCATCTGCTGGCGTCGAATCGCATTGATGTCGCCGAGTACGGGCTGCGTGCTCAGGACGTCCTGTTCATCAAAGAGCTCATCTTTGGCGGTCCGCTTCCTGGCAGCGACGGTAGGCTCCGCGGTCGTCCAGCGCCAGAGCAGCGATTCCTGTACGAATTTGTGAACAACGCGCAGAGCGGTCTGGACGTCGACAAGCTCGACTACTTCCTGCGCGACGCGGTTCACGCAGGTGTGAAGCCGTCGTGCGACACGCAGCTGCTGATCCAGAGCGCGCGCGTATTGATGGACCGCAGCTCAGGCAAGCTGTCGGTGTGCTTTCCGGAGAAGCTCGCGTGTCAAGTGATGCGCGCGTTCCACACGCGCTTTGAGCTGCACCAGTCCGTGTACCAGCACAAATCCGTCCGCGCGATCGAGTACATGATCTGCGACGTCTTCCTCGCGGCGAACGACCACGTGAAGATCAAAGGCACGCGCGTGTCCGACATTGTGTCGTGCATGGAGGCGTATCAGCACTTGGACGACCGCGTGCTCGCTCGCGTCCAAGAGAGCGACGCGCCTGAGCTCGCAGAAGCGAGGCGCATTCTGAACCGCATCTTCACGAAGCCGTACTATCAGTACGTCGGCAAGACGCTCGTGACCGACCATTCGCGCCACAAGACTGAGGCGATGCTGCAGCACGAGATCCTGTGCTGCGCGAGCAAGCGCTCGGTCGCGAGCGAGACGAACAGCGTGATCGTCGAGTTCATGCGCATTCACTTTGGCAAAGGCGAGCTCGATCCGCTGCGCCACGTCCGCTTCTACTCAAAGAACGCGAGTGCAGACGGCATTTGCTACCAGATCCCACCAGAGGCGTACGAGATGCACAGTCCACGGACGTTCCAGGAGCACTCGATCCGCGTGTTTGTCAAAGAGCCGCACTTGGTACGTCCATGGACTGTGCTGAGCGCCATCGCGCTCGTCAAGACGCACTCACATGCTCACACGCTCGGGTCGCTTTCGACAGGTCGCTCCTGTGCGAGAAGCGTTTGAAGCGTGGAGTCTCAAGTTCAACCACTCGCTCGTGTCTCCGATGCCCGAGTCGTGCATCACGTGATGCTGGAGTCGTCAAACGTGTCACTGTGGTAGCAGTTCAGTTTTTCTTGTTGTCTCGTCAACGCAAGTCGGAAGGTGGCGATCCCCTAATGCTGCGCTCCCTGGCGACTGCACGCAGATGCTGCTGCTCCATCCATCCATCCATCCGCTGCGTCGAACCTCACTCGCTTCTTGAGCTAACGCACTCACTCACTCACGCCTTTGCGATCGCAGCAGCTGCAAGCACAGCAGCCACTTTGCTCTCGAGCAGCGCCAGATCGTCTGGCTGCGGCGTCGCGATCTACGAAACAGCACCGGCCAGACCCACGCATGAGACCTCTGGCTGCTCTCCTCACTCGCAATCACCAGAGTCACACACACACGTGCAGACACTCGTACGCACCTCGGTTGGCACTTCGTACACGTACGACTTGCCATCTGCGTCGCCGATGATCAAGCTCTTGCCGTCGGCGCTCCAGCGGATCTTGTTGAGCGCCTTGTCGCCGATCTTGGCGGCGATGACCGGCACTTCGACGTCACGGAGGATGTTCCAGACGCTCACGGCGCCACTGCCGTCCGCGACGGCAAAGACTGCGGGGTGCGTGCTCGACCACCGGACGTCGCAGATGTACTCGCTCGACGGCTCGAACGAGAACACGGGCTCGTGCGGGTGCTCCGTGCTCCAGAGCTTCACCATCGAGTCGAGCGACGACGTGAGCAAGAGCCCGTCGCGGTGCCCAGGCAAGATCGGGTTGAAGTGCATCGCGGTCACTGGACCAAAGTGCGAGCCGTCCTTCGACACGGCGTTCACGATCACTTCGCGCGCCACGCCCGTCGCGTTCAAGCCGCTCGCCGCTTGCTTGTCGGCGTCCAAGCTGCTCACATCGCTCGCTGCGCTCGTGCCCGTCTTGCTCTTGTGCTGCTCGAGCGTCGTGGCGTACAACTTGCCAGCCTCGGTGCCAATGTACAGCTCCTTTTGCTCTTTCCGGTGCAGCGCAAACGACGTCACGGACGCCTCCATCTTCTTGTCGGTCGAGATGTTGACCGACGTGTAGCTCGAGACGATCGAGAGCGCGATGCGCAGGTCGAGCATGTCCACGGGCTGTTGCATGTGGTCGACGTCCCAGACGCAGATGCGGCCGTCCGTGCTCGCAGAGATCAAGCTGTCGCAGCAGAGGCAGGGAGCATCCATCGGTCAGTCCGTCCGTCCTGCAGTCAGCAAGCACGAAGAAGACCAAAGGCAACGCACTGGTACGCGCTCTTGGTCCCGACGACCGCCATCGCGTAGATCGGGTGCGTGTGGCAGCACGACGAGAGCGACGTCTTCTGCACCGGCGCGGCCTTGGCGCGCGTGTCCCAGATCACGATCTGCCCCGAGTACGTCCCGCCGAAGATCAAGTGCCGGTCGAACGGATTGAAGCACGCGCTCGTGACCTGCGAGTGGCACGTGAACTTGTACTCTGGACGCGTCGGCAGCGCCGTGGACCAGAGCAGCACGACGCCTTCCGTGATGGACGCCGTGTCAGTGAGCGCTGCGGCTGCCGAGTTGCCCATTGTGTCCCACTCCTTCGTCGTCGAGATGTCGCGGTCGTCCTCGTCGAGAAAGTCGCGCGCCGTGTACGCCACGAGCATGAGCTCTGGGTAGAACGGCGAGAGGTCCATGTCGGTGACGGCGCGGTGCTTGGTCCACTTGTCGTCGGTGAACGTGAACTGCGGCTTGAGCGCCTCGACCGTGTCCTCTGGGAGATGGTCCTGCTCGACCGTCGCGCCGTAGTCGATCATCAAGTCGTACGTGCTCGCGCTCGCGAGCGCGCGCTCGATGACGCGCGACGCCTTGGTCAGGAACGCCTCCATGCTGTCGGACTGGAGGATCTGCTTGCGCTCGTCTGGCGTCAGCACTGGCGCAGTGTCGCCCTCGACTGCCGCCATCTCCGTGTCGACCATGAGCGTCCGGCGCGGCGAGCTCGGCTGCATGCTCACTGTCGCGCTGCTGCTGCTGCTGTCGAGTGTCTTGGCGGGCAAGTGCCCAAAGTCCACGTCCATGTCGCCCACGCCAGTCTGTCCCAAGCACGTACGAGCGGCGCGTGAGTCGCAGGCCGTCGCGAGGACGCAAGCAGCGCGCACGTACGTCGCGGACGATGATCTCGTGCTCGAGCGTGATGTCCGTCTCCGTGTGCTTCGTGTACGTCTCCACGAGCGTCGGCTGGATGTGCGTCTCGGCCACATTCGTCACCTGTGCGCACGCGCTCTCAGTGAGTCCCATCGCCACGCAGACCGCAGGCCACGAGACGCGAGGACGCGAGGACGCACCGTCGAGAGCGTCGAGAGCTTCTCCGCGAGCGAGAGCGCCGGTGGACCGCTCGCCTGCTGCGCCGTTCGCGCAACGGCCGGGTCGTCGGCTGCGGGTGCGCTGCTGTCGCCGGCCGTCGTGCTCTTGAGGATGTTCTGGATGAAGTCGTCGAACTTGTTCTCCTGCTCGTCGACTGCGCGCGTGACCGAGTCGCTCACGCCGCTCGCACTCGCAGACGCAGCGCCGCTCTCGTCCGCGCTGTCGTCGTGTCATGCGCGTGCGCAGACCAGTTTGTCAGTGCGAGTGAAGGAACCAACGAGCGAGCGAGCGGTTCACACTAGGGAGACGCACCGGACCGACGCCTTGCGCTTGCGGATCTCCTCGAGCTTCTTGCGCTTCGCCTCGAGCTCCGCCGCGTGCTTTGCGCGCACCGACTCCATCTTCTCGCCGTCGCTCCTTCTTCGTTCGAGCCGTTGTGTGTGTGTGTGTCTTTGAGCTCAACGTGCTTTTAGGAGGGTCGCGGGATCCTGAACGCATACTAAAGTGTAGTCGTAGTGATCGTAGAAAGGGTTTCCACACCTACAGAGTGCGCACGAGCACGAGGTGCTTCACGAGCTCTTCGACGCGTGGATCGCGGACCTGGCGACCGTGGAGATTGACGACTCGCACACACGTGGGCACCGCAGCGCAGCAGGAGCAACCCACGAGTCGGCGATCCAGAGCTGAGCGCACGCCGGATCTCAATGGGCAGGAGCAGCAACGATGCGATTGCGACGGCAACGACGCTGCTCGCGTGCGCAGTCGTGTCGCTCGTGACGTCGCTCGCCGTGCATCTCTACTTCCACGCGGCTGGCGCTGCAGACGTGCGCCGTCGCAGGAGCGCAGTCGACGCTCTTTCAGACGATGGCGAGCCCAACGCTCCTGCTGATCACACAAAGCCCTTGACCGCAGCTCTCTCGTCCGTGGCTGCGGACGCAGCAGCTGCTTCTACCAGCACGTCTCTTCAAGCAGCAGTAGCATCCAGTGATGATCCATCAAGTAGCGCTCCTGCCACCGCGACAGCCCCAACTGCTCGACTGCCTGTGATCGATCTACAGAGTCTCCCACTCGACCACGTCCCCGAGTCGCTGCGACTCGACGCGTACATCGCACCAGAGCACCAGCGCGCGTTTGAGCACGCAGCGATCTTCAGCGGCTGCACGAACGTCTTCGCCGTCCTTGATGCGATCCACCCGTACGCGCTCAAGTTCTTCGCGTCGGTCGAGTGGATGCAGTCGTCCGTGAGCAACGCGCACATCACGATCCTCAAGTCGTCCGCCAAGCGCGATAAGGACGGACGGTGCCTCGAAGACTCGGACGACGACGAGTCGAGCGAAGACAACGCGGGAGTGGCCAGCGGCCTCACGCTGCGCCGCTCGTCGTCGTATCGGCGCAACCGCTCGCACTGGCGCCTGCCCGAGTGCATCGACCCCGACGACAACACGGAGATCCTGCTGTACCCAGGCGTCGACCCGCTCACGTTCGCCCCTGACAAGATCATCAACCTCCCGCCGCATGGCAGCAGTGGCAGCTCGCGCAAGTCGCCGGCGACGACACCGTGGTTCCAGTCTCCCACTGGTCGGCGCTACTCGTACGGTCGGTCGTCCATAGCGTCCGATGTCGACGACTCGGACGACACGCGGCCGCCCAAGAAGACGATCGTCGTGCTCCCGGGTGCCCTCGTGCTCGGTGGAACGTTTGATGTCTCCGATGGTTCGGTGTACATTGGTCGGAACGTCCGCATTGAGCCAAACGTGTTCATCAAAGGCCCTGCGATCATCGGCGACGGGAGCACGCTCCGCAGCGGCGCGTACATCCGCGGCGACGTGATCACGGGCCGTGGCGTTGTGCTCCGCGGCGAGCTCAAGAACGCGCTCGTCTTGGACAGGGCGGAGCTCTGCCATCCTGGCTACTGCGGCGACAGTCTCCTTGGCGTCCAGAGCCACTTTGGGAACCAGGTCACGACGGCGAACCTCAGTCTCTTTGCCACTGGCGGCGCGAACCTCACGGTCGACGTCGACGGTCAGCGCTTTGACACTGGACGGCGCAAGATCGGCGTGGTCCTGGGCGACTACAGCCAGCTCGGGTGCTCCACTGTTACAGACCCGTGTACGTTGCTGCGACCAAACACCGTTGCGTATCCGCTCGCGCGCCTGAGCAAAGGCGTGTACGGACCGAACCAGGTGATCAAGAACAAGCCGATGGAGTGCGGCGTGCTGCAAGTCGCGCCGCTGCGTCCAGTCGCGTAGGCTCAGGTAGCTAGAGTGTGTAGTGAACGCACTGGTCGCTAGTGCAGTTGTTGTACTCTCTCTCTTCTCTCACTGAGGCTGAGCGGTGAAGATCTGCGCATGAAGCGACCTTCACGCGTCTGTCGTTGGCGCTAGCAAGCGCTCGACAGCGCTCTGGAGTGTTTGGACATGGAGCGTCAGGCGCGTGATCTCCTGCGCTTGCTGCTCGACTGTGCGCTTCAGACGTTCGACGGCGCTGTTGCTGGCGTCGCTTGGAGTGCGAGTGCTGGTGAGTGTGCGTCGCTCGCTTGATCGCGTGGACTTGACCACGAGCGCCTTGCGAGCGCGATGGCCTCGCCACAGACTCTGCTCAGACACGCCAACGCCATTGTCACTCAGTCATGGGCTACACCGCATTGTTCAGTCACGCAAACGCACCTGGAGGCGCACGACTGCCTTGGCGATCCGACTGTCGAGGTACCGACGGAAGCGCGCAGTGTTGTCCCATAGCTCAGTCATCGCGAGATCCTGCACGACGCACACGCGCTGGAGCTGGCGCACATCAGTGCCAATACGCGCGACTGCATCGACGACGCGAGCGCTCGAGCATCCGTGAGTGCCACTGCAGTGTCCTCGCGACGTCCACGCAAGGCCCAAGATCTCTCGACGTCTCTGGACGATTCGACGCCAGAGTCGTTGGATCCGACGAGCAGCAAGGTTCATGCAACGCCATTGACGCAGCGCCAGACGCGTGAGGAATCCGCGAGTGTACCGCTGCAGCGTAGTGGCGTGGTGGTTCCATGTGAGCTGCGCCGGGTCAGCCATGATTGTCGGTGACGACGCTGAGTGCTGAGTGTAGCGATTGAGACGCGCGAGCGAGTACGCGGTCTGCCGCTGCTGGTTCGTCGCAAGGACGCGAGCGGCCACAACACGTCGAAAGCGCTGGCGAAGGAACCATCGCTGGATGCGCCGTGCACTTGCTTCACGCGTCATCTGCTCGCGCTTGATCCAGACCTGATGCAGCAGACACGAGGCAAGCGCCTGGGCACTTCAGTTACCTTGCACTGTCAGGGCGATGGCAGAAGGGCATGCTCGAACCTTCATGTACTTGCGCATCGCTGCGACTTGCTCACTGAGCGCTTTGACTTGACTCGCGACGCTCTGGCGATCCGCTTTAGACGAAGGCAAGGAGGCGGAAGAAGTGGCTGCGACAGTGGCTTGTCCAGTGCGCGGTTCCTCAGTCGCTAACGCCTCGGATCGCGTTGCAAGCGAAGTAGGTGCGCTCGAGAAGCGACTGAGAATGTGTGGCGCTGATGCTTGAGGGTGAAGTGGGCCAGGTGGTGGGGATGGAGGCGGTGGTGGCGACGGCAGTGAGCTGTGTGGCAGCTCTGGTTCTAGCTGCTCGGTTCGAGCCGCCGTGACGGTTGTTCTTGACGGCATTGCCGCTAGCAGTGGAGACACTACTGCTGTTGGTGTCGTTCGATCTTGAGCGCCATGCGATCTTGTCTCGTCACTCGATGGTGCTCCGAGCTGGAGCCGTTCTCGCGCTCGCTCTTGCTCCAGTCTGCGCTCTTCCGTGATGCGCTTCCACATCTCCATCTTGCTCTCTTTCGACAGCGTCGGTGCAGTCGGCGAGGCGTCTGGAGCAGCACTTGAGCTCGCCAAAGACAGTTCAGCTGCTCGTGGAGGCACATGCGCCGGCGCTGGTGGTGGCGGTTGTGCGAGCGCAGGCGGATGCGGAAGCATGAGCTCTTCGACTTTGAACCGACTCGCTTCGATCGTCGACGCCAGGACGGCTTTGCGCGTCATTGGCGCAGTCGACTCGCCTGCCAGCGTCGCGATCGATCCAGTCTTGAGGAACGCCGCCAGTACGGCTTCGTCGTGCTTGTGGATCGCAAGCTGGACGCTCGCAAGTGTCGATGGCGACACAGCAAACTGTGCGCGCTTGGCTTGCTGGACGGACGGGTCGTCCTCGTCCTTGCTACCAAGCGAGAGTGTCGGGAAGAAGTTGGCGAAGAGGTACTCGAGCGTCCCGCTGCTCTTGGTCACTTGACTCACACTCACGTTGCCCTCGACGCGGAAGCTCTGGAGTTTGGTCAAGTGCGGTCCGAGCGCTGCGATCCCGCAGAGCTAACAGCAACGCCAGAGAGGTCGAGAGCAAGTGTCAGTCCGTCCATTAGCAGAGAGAGGAGACATCAGGCACGCCATGGCCACACAGCGGCGCTGCAAAGACTGACGTCGTACTTGGTGGATCTGGTTCTTTGCGATCGCCAGGTGACGCAGACTCGATGGGAACAGATCTAGGATCCCGGACGGCGCGAACGCTTCGAGCAAGTTGCTTGAGAGGTCAAGTGACTGTGTCGACGGGAGCGAGCGAGCGAGCAAAGACCACCGGCAGTGAGCTTCCAGCTCATCAAGCGCTAAGCAGCGAGCAAGAGACTCACCTCCAGCAAAGCCATATGCCCAAAACGTGGCCACTTGGTGACGTTGTTGTACGACGCGTCGAGTGCCATGAGCTCAGGACACTTGCTCAGTCCGTCGAGCTGCACGATGCTGTTCTCTGCGACGCTGAGCACGGACAAGCTCGGTAGAGCTGCAAGCAGATCGACGTTCGTGAGGTTGTTGCGCGCAAGGTTGAGACTCTCGAGTCGCCGCAGCGCCTGGATGCCTTCGAGTGACACGACCTTGTTGCTCGAGAGGTCGAGCTGGTCGTGCCACAGACTCACAGAGATGGTGTGAGCAGATACGATGCAAGCTGTCAGACGCGAGCTCCATAGCTCGTGCATGGAGCGCTCGCAGAGAGACATCGCAGAGAGACATCGACGCACCTGACACACGTTCTGGAACCTGCCGATCGCGTGCACTTCGATGATGCGGTTCTGCGCCAAGCTCAGAGCGTACGCACGCTCGCCGTCGCGGCTTCTGCAGTCCTCCACTTGCTCCACGATGTCATCAGACACTTGCGCGAGACTCGAGATGCCTTGACGCGACAGATCGAAGCGGTCCATTGCGAGAAGGCGCGCCAAGCAAACTGCGCCAGGACGACGACCGCGACTCGACGCCTCAGCGCAGCCGTGGAACGCCTCGTACGGACGGAGCGGTAGCTCGACACGAGAGAGCACGAGAGAGCACGAGAGACAGTGAGCGACTCAGGCGATCGTCGCATCGATGCTAGGCGCTCGTTCGTTGGGTCGTACATATGCATGCACTGCGGACAGACAGACAGACGCGCTTGTGATAGTCGAGTGCAGGCACTATCGTGACGGACTGCTCTTCCAAGTGGCGATGGCTGCGTGGCGTTCGGCTAGTAGCGGATAACACTGGTCGCACCCAAGCCCATGGAGCTCCAGAGCACGTGACGACGCACGGTTGGCGCTGCAAACGCAACGATGCGCGAGACCGCCAAGCTGTCGAGTCTCTGGCGCGTTGCGTCTGCAGCTGCGAGAGCACGCTCAAGAACGCGAGCGGCGGC
>JAASFT010001023.1:0-10499 GCA_023333885.1 Globisporangium parvum
AAAAGAGCACGAGCGCGTCGCCAAGTGCTGTGAGGACCACGAGCGACCGGACCTTCATCTTCCGCTTCACGTCGTGCGTGAGGATGCCGATCTGGAGCAGGAACGTGAGCACGGAGCAGACCTCGGAGATGTCGTTCAGATCAGCGACGAGTTCTGGGTTCGGGTACGAGAACGGCACGACCGCGAGGAAGCTGACGGCGGCAGTGACGAGGGGTAGCCGCACGCGCATCTCCCGCGCGCGGCGGTAGAACATCGTGAGGAGGTACTGGAAGAGCGAGAAGTTGATCACAAGCACGAGCGGGATGCACACCGAGTGGCTCGCAATGTCGACGTGCTCTTGTGTGATCATCGTCAGTCGCGGACGCAAGCGAGGAGGCGAGAATGCGAGAGCGAGGACGCTGGACACGAGAGCGCGCAAATGAGCGAGTGAAGTGGAGAAACGCGAGAGCTCAGCGCTGACAGAACAGTAGCTCACGTGCTGCGTCGAGGACAAGAGAGGCAAGAGCGCGGGAGGTGAGGATGCCGAGAATAGCCGCTAGACGTGTTCTGGTCGAGCTCGACGCGCGAGACAAGAGCAGCAGCCGAATCGTTCGCGCCAAGTACTCGCGCACTCCGCAGCGCGTCCTTTGTGTGTCTTGCGCTCTCGAGCGCGCTGTCAACTGAGTTGCTTCAGCGTCAACAGTGTCGGCACGCTGTGTCAGCACGTTGTGTCAGCGATCGCACTCAAGTGGTTCGACGCGAACTGGTGGCTGGAGCAGCAACAGCGCGAGAGTAAGTGTGTCCTCCATTCCGATCTCGTCTGACGCTAGACTCGTCGCTTCGATGCCTCTTGGGCTGCTGGGAGCCCCAACTGAGCTGACGTCGACTCTGTTCATCAGCATCGATGTCTGTCCACCTCGTCGAGCCACTTGGGTCTCGAAAGTGACGCGACGTGGTCCATGCAACGTACACACGAGACGCTTTGGGCACGTTGATCACTCGCTTGCGCGTTAGTCTGCGTTAGTGTGTGCGTTAGTGTGTACTAGAGTCGAGACGAAGCGATGCGACAGATAGCAGGGCTCGTGTGCCACTCGACTGCAGTTGATCGCAGCGCAGTGAGGACTGGCGACGGCGACGCACTGGGTGCCGAGAGGGTCTTCGTCCGATCGGAGCTCCGTTCCGCCCGAGCTTCCCAGTCTGCTGCCGATGCGACGAGCTCGTGGTCGCCGCCAGCGCTTGGCGTTGTGGACAAGTGTAGTAGAGGCATCACGAGAGCAAAGACTCGATTCGCACGAGTTCATTTGAAAATTGTATGTGAGGTGGGAACTCGACCATGCGTCGACGCCCTCCACAGCATTTCCGAGCCTGCGTGACAAGCAAACGACTCGAGATGATGCGCATCGAGCACCTCGTAGCGCGCCTCGCGCAGCGCCACGCGCGCTCGGCACTCGCAGCGACGCGCTTGCAGCTTGGCTCGAGCATTGCGCAGACACAGCAGCAGTTCGCTGTGGGCTTTGCGACGCACGCGTCGAGCAGCAGCGGTCGCAAGAACAAGAAGCAGTCGCCGCCGCAGTCGTTTGCGATCGCCGAAGCGTTTGAAGGACTCGACGACGACGACGATGCGAGCGACGACGACGGCAGCAGTAATAGCAACGGCGACACGCAGCGCCGCGGCCTCGGCGACAGCCGCAGCAGCGCAGAGCGCGACGTCTCGCGCGAGTTCCTGCTCGCGATGGAGAAGAAGAAGAGCTGGATGCAAGCGCTCGCGCAGCAGCGGCAGTACGACGCGATTGTCAAGGCCGTGTACGACTGCTACGCGCCGCTGTACGCGCTGCCAGCAGCGGCAGCGCTGGTCGAGACGAGCGCACTGCTGACGCAGCACTTTGCCGGCGCGCGCGTCGAGACCAAGTACCAGCCGCAGCTCTTCAGCGCCACGCTCACGAACATCACGGAGCAAGAGGCGCTCGCGCTGCTCGTCGTGGCGCGCAAAGGCGCGTTGGCGCGCGCGGTCTTTGACCACCGCCGGACGCTCGCGGCGCAGCTCGCGGCGACGCCGATCGTCGTCGGTGCGAGCGACAGCAGTGCGAGCGTCCTCGACGACGCCGTCCAAGCGCCGCTCGACCTCACGCGCCACTTGCGCTCGTTCTTTTCCTGGGGCATGGGTGCGTACAGTCTCGCGCACGACTACGACGCGATGCTCGCGCTCTACGACGACGCACTGGCTGCGAACGTGTACCCGACCGCGAGCATGAACGCGTCGTACGTGCGCGCGCTCGTGACCCTGCGCCGCCCGGCGGCTGATGTGCTCGCGTTCTATAAGAACGTGCTCGAGCACGCGCGGCCGACGAATGTGTTCTTTTACCGCCAGCTCCTGTTCTTTGCGAGCGTGCACCACGACACCGGCTTGCTCTTGACGCTGCTCGACGACATGAAGATCAAGGGGTTCAAGCTCCGCGCCGACGACTACGAGCACGCGATCAAAGCGTTTGACGACCGGTACTACCTCACGCCGCGCAAACGTAGCGCTGTTGCTGCTTCACCTCGCAGCGCGACGACCCGTCCCGACACGGCACAACCGCTCACGACGCCGCTCGACACGTACGCAAGCTGCATGACACGTCTCCGCGAATTTGACGACGACCCCGAGGCGTTCCACGACCTCGACGCCGCAGCGCACTCGGTCGTCGCGCTCTTTGACGAAATGGCCGACGACGAGCGTCTCGTGCCAACGAGTGACCACGTGTTCCCACGCGTCATCGCAGCTGCTGTCTACGCGCGCGAGTTCCGCAAAGCGCTCGCGTACGTCGCGCTCTTTGAGACGCACTACCCCAACACGCCGCTCCCACACGCCGGCGTGCGCATGGCCGTGAACGCGCACTTGCTGCTCGATGAGCCAGCGCAGGCGTGGGCGTTTGTCTGCAAGACGTACAGCGCCAAGCGCTTTGAGCAGCGCGAGTACGCGCACGTGGCGAACATCCTCGAGTACCTCTGCCTGACGAACAACGTCTCGGAGCTGCTCCACGTCCTCGATGATGCGCAGACGATGCGGATTCTCCCGCTGTTCTCGAACAGCACAGTCAAGATCCTCTTGCCAGCGCTCGTGCGGAGCAGCAGCGACAGTGGACTGAGCGACGAAGCGCTCTGGGACCTCGTCTGCCGCTTCGAGTCGGTCTTCCGCGTGCGCTCCAAGCCGCACGCGTTTGCGCAGTTTGTGAACGAGTGCGTGTTCCGCAAGCGCTTCGGCGCCGCGAAGCGCGCGCTCAAGCAGCGCGACCCGCGCCGCGTCGGTGCGCTCAAAGCCCGCGTCGGCGTGCGCGTGATGGCGGCGTTTGCTGCCGCAGGCGACCATGCGTTCGTGCCCGAAGTGCTGCGAGCCGTCGACGTGGCGACTGCGACGCCCGACGAGCTCGCGGCGCTCGTGTTCGCCGTCGTGCGCGCGCACGAGCGCCTCGGCCGCAGTCGGGACGAGAGCACGCGGTTGTTCAAGAAGCACATTGCGCCGCTCGTCGCAAGTGGCAAAGTCACGGACGTGCCAGCAGATGTCGCTGCTGCAGTCGACAACGACGCCTAGCGGATGCGAGTGGGAGTACGAGCGTAGACACGAAGCTGCTTGCTCTAGTTGTGAGTGAGAGAGGGTCCTCGCGCTCTCTCGCTCTCGCTCTCCGTGTACACTCCGATCCAGCGCTTGCCTTATTAGACTCACCTCCAGTGTGTCGTGACGCTTCCAGTGTGTCGTGACGCCTCCAGTGAAGAGGACGCATTCGCCAATGTGCTCGTGCGACGGACGCAGGACACGACGCGACCGAGTTCGCACTCAGCTCACTTGCTCGCTCGCTCGCTCGTGCACGTGACTAGGCAAGTTCGCACCTGGATCGCTAGTCGCTCGCCCATGAAGAGCTCATGAAGAGCTCCATGGGCACCGACAGCTCCTGGTCATTCACGAGTTGTCGAGAGCAGCGTGTGTTTTTGCAGCGCTAAGGATTCCTACAACTATCTCGTACAATGTATGATTCTTTGGAAAGTGAAAGTGCTCGGAGCAAAGTGACAACCAAAGTCGCACCACCACAATCTGCGGTGCAAAGAGCTCCGAGCCATGACGACTACGATGCTCGTGCGCATGCTGCGACGCAGTGCGAGTGCGACCGCAGCGGCAGCGCAACCGGCGTTGCGCCAGCTCAGCGCTTATCCCCACGAGCGCGTAGCGCAAGGCATGCAGACGCAGCACACGCGCTTATTCTCGCAGCAGCAGCAGCAGCAGCAGTCCCACGAGCGGGCGGCGACACGCCATGCAGACCGCTCCTCGCCATCCTCACGCCGCAAGCTCCTGTCGCCGCGCCGCCGCCCTAGCAATGTCAATAGCAGCAGCAGTAGCAACGCGAAGATGGACTTGCGCTTCACGCGCGACAGCGAGATGCGCGCGCACCGCGAACGCTTTGAGGACCAGTCAGCGAAAGCGCAGCGCTGGATGAACAAGCGCGCGGCAGCAGGCGACTACCTCTCGATCGTGCGCAGCGTCGCAGACTGCTACGAGCCGCTCTTCCGGACGCACCCAGCGCTCGATGGGCAGTCGTGCGCACTCGTCACGCTGCTCCGTGAGCACCAGTCTGTCGACAACAGCGATACCGACGAGGTTGACGACGACGAGGATGACGATTTCGACAATCCCGACACGTCGCCACTGCGCCAGCGCAAGCCGCGGTACCTCGAAGGTCGCACGAAGATGCTCGAGCAGCTCGCGCTTGAGCTCCTGTTCAAAGGCAACGAGCACGCGCTCGCTGTCGCCGTGTACGAGAACCGCCGAGCCGTGAGCGCAGCGATCGCAGACAGCGGTCTCGCGCGCAACGACCGCGAAGCGCGCATGCACGTGCACTACCGGTCGTTCTACTCGCTCGCCGCCGGCGCGTACGCGGCGCTCGGGCAGCACGCGCAGGTCGTCGAGGCGTACGACGACGCCGTGGCGCTGTCGCTCTGGCCGACTGTCACGATGAACGTCAACTACATCCGCGCGCTCACGACGCTCCACCGGTTCGACGACGTCGCCAAGGCGTATGCGCACATCACGGCGGCTGACGGGGTCCAAAATGTCTTTTTCTACCGCTGCGCACTGTTCTACGCTGGTGTCGCTGGCGACCTCGCCGTGCAGCAAGACGCGCTTGCCGCGATGCACGAGCTGCGCTTCGCGCTCCGCCCAATCGACTATGTCCACTGCATGCGCGCGTTCGATGCGCAGCACTGGAGTGCACCACGCGGTCGCAGCGCACCGGACGTGTCGAAAACGTCGACATTGTCAACACTGTCGTACCCAGACTTTGTCGCAAACAAGCTCGCGCGCGCGGACGACGACCAGGACGCGTACGCGACTGCTGTTGACGCTGCACAGCGCGTCCTCGCTCTCTTTCACGACATGCTCCAAGCGACGCCAGCGCTCGTCGTCCCACCAGAGCTCGGACGTGCACTGTACCCACGCGTCCTCGCGGCTGCAGTCCTCACTGGCGACGCCACTGGCGACTTTGCTGCTCTTCACCACGCCATCGCTCTCCGCCGCACCCGTGGAAACGCGCCGCTGTGCGACGACGCGCTCCAGAGCGCAGTCACGGGCTTGCTGCTCGCACAGAAGCCGCAAGATGCCTGGCGTCTCGTCCAAGACGAACTGGAGCACGCGAGTCTCCGGCCACGCGTGCTGGGGACGATCGTCGGTGGTCTCCTGCGCGTTCTCTGCGACCAAGCGACGAGCGACGCGACGAACCTCGTGCTTGCGATCCTCGACGACCTCGAGCGGCGCGATGCACCGGCCGGCGTCGTTGCCAACGCGCACGTGCGCCAGGCCATTGAGACGCTGTGCGCCGACAGAGGCACGCTGACGGACGATGCGGCGCTGTTTGCAGTCTTGGAGCGCCACGCGCGCGTCTTCCGCGCACTTGACCAGCCGTTCTGGTGCGCGTTCGTGCTCACGACGTGCCTCGCGCACAGTCGCTTCGAGACTGCGAAGCGCGTGTTCCAAGGTCGCGACACTGCCGCCGTCCCAACGTTGCCATTGCCGCTCGCGAGTGCGTACATGGAGGCGTTCGCTACGACTGGGGACTTTGAGCTCGTGTATCGCATCGCGCAGACGGTGAACCTCCAGCACGACAAGTGCGCGCGCGGCGACCGCATTGGCGTCTGCGTCGCCGCGATGCGCGCAAGTCGCGAGGTCGAGTGGCTCGGACGCGACGAAGCGCAGGCCATCTACGCCACGCACTTGCATGACGTCGCAGCGACGGAGCTCCCAAGCGACGTCCAAGCGCTGCTGGCGTAGGACGAGGACCCTAGCTCACGCACCACTCACGGATAGAGGCCACATGACCCACCAACGTCGTAGACGATCGACTTGGGCTCTAGCTCGCTCTATTCCATCTGACTGCCGCGGGAGACTCTGTATGACCAGGACGTCCTCACGTCATCCATCGCTGCCTCGCCTGTCCTACGCTACTCGAACGCGCTCACGACCGCAGGGCTTAGGCATTCGCGGCGTCCTTGACGAGCATCGCAAGGACGTGGCTCTTGGGGAACCGCGCCGTGAGCTTGAGCTCCTTGTCGAGCGCCAGCACTTGGTCGAACGCCTGCGCACGGAGGTAGCTGAGCAAGAGCGTCTCGAAGAAGCTCTGCGGCAAGCGTGCGCGCTCGCGGTCGCTCACGTCGCGCAAGAGCGCCGTGCCGAGCTCAGCGACAGCGTCGAACGCGCCGCGCTGCTCGTACATCTCTAGGAGCTTCACGATGCTGCCCATGGGCAAGTCGATCTGCTTTGCGAGCGCGGCGTCAATGACGAAGCGGCACTCGCGCTCCCAGCCCGCAGCGATGCAGTGCTCGAGGACCAAGTGCACGACGAAGCCATTGCGCTCGATCACGCGCGGCACGGCGTCCCAGAGCGCGAGCAAGTGCTCAATGCGCGCTTGCGGCGAGGGTGTCGAGTTTGTCGAAATCGCAGCTGTCGAACTGGAAGCTGGCTCGTGCAAGTACCGCGCAACGAGGAGCCGAATGACCTGGGCACCAGCGGGTGCGCCGCGCGTCTCCATCGCATGGAGCACCTGCGCGAGCTGCTCGAGCGTCGGTGCGCCTTTGAGCATCTCCCACAGGACCTTGTTGAAGCACTCGCGCTCCGCTTTTGACGCCAGCGCTTGCTGCTCCTGTCGACTTGTGGTGTGCTGGTTGTCGAGAATGCTTGCATTGCTCGTTTCCGACATTCTCGACGCACTCGCAGTCGCTTCAAATGCCGCGCGCTCGAGCGCGACCCAGGCGTGGACCATGGCGACGGCCGTGTCGTACTGCTCGAGCTTGCACGCCGTGCGCAGCGTCTGCCGGAACCGGTGCTCGAACGGCGCGATCTGCTGCTGCTTGTACGTCGCAAACACGCGCACGGCGTCGTCGTGGCGCGCGAGGTAGACGCACGTGTTGAAGAGCGTGCTCCACATGTTGGGGTACACAATGTACCCCGCGTCGGTCGTCATGCGGTCGTACACGTAGAGCGCGTTTGCGAGCTGCGCCGGCGTCTTCGCGGCGTCGGGCGACCGGAGACACGCTTGCAGCGCCATCTGGTACGCGTTCTTGCTGATCACGAGCCACGGAAAGTGGCGCGGGAAGTCGTCAATGAGACGCCGCGCGAGGTCGCCGCGGCGCTCGGCCAAACACGCTTTCAGCGCTTTCCGGAGCGTCTGCGGCGACCCGAGGAACGTCGCGCGGTGCACTGGGTCGTCAAAGAACGCGACGACCTGCGCGTGGTCGCCAAGCGCAGCGAGCACGTCGATGTACGCAGCGTACGTGTCGCGACTCAAGCGCGTCCAGTCATCGAGCTGGGGGCGTGTCGGCGTCGGGATGTCGACGTTTTCGACAGTCTCGAACGTGTCGACAATCGCAGCCACCTGCGCCGCGCGCTCGTGCTCGTACTGCTCAAAGAGCGTCTTCGCGGCCTCGAGCGCCGCCTTATCCTTCGTCGCGACGATCGCCTGCAGGAGCTGGCGCATCGCAGTCTTCTCGCTCACAAACAGCACGTTCGAGAGGTCGCCCGTGGCGCCAATGAAGCTCACGGGCGCGCCGATCTCGAGCGTCTGGACGCGCCACAGGAGCTCGACGAACGTTGCGAGCGGCAGCAGCTGCATCACCTGCGGGTCACTGGTGGCGCTATCGCCAGCGGCGCTCACACGAGTCACTGCCGGGTCGTAGCGACGCGCAGAGCCGTCGTCGCTGATCACGAACGGCGCGTGCGAGCGCATGAGGTCCCAGAGCGCGAGGAGCTCCGCACTGCGCGCCGTCGCGCTCACGTGGCGCTTGAGTGCGAGCATCGCGCGCTTCACGTCGCGAATGGAGCTCGCGTCGACTGTGACTTGGACGCCGCAGCGCGTTGTGACAGTCGCGGGCGCTCGCGGTGTGCTACTGCTCGTGTCAGTCGATGCAGCGAGCGCTTCTTGCTCCTGGCGCTGAGGAGCTGGCGCGTCTGCTGTGGCATTGGCAGCACGCGCAGCTTTGCGCTTGCTGCTCTTGCTGCGCGGTGGCGCGGCTCCGGCTACAGAAGGAGCAGCAGTGTCCTTTGACGGCTGCTGCTTCTTGCTCGCGTCGACACTGTCGTCGTCGCGTTTGAAGCCCATCCAGGACATGAGGTCGGAGGCGCGGCCCCAGAGCAGGCGGTGCTGCTGCTGAGCAAATGGCTGCTGTTGCTGCGGCACGTGGCACTGCTGCTGGAGCTGCAGACGCACGCGGCGCGGCGCAAGGAGCGCGCGCGACGGCCGCTGGACCCGGCGCAGCAGCAGCATGTTCATGCTCGCGACAGCGCGATGTCGGCAGGTGGCGTGCGCTGATTGTTTGGCTCGCGATTGGCCAGCCACGATCACTTGGCTGAGCATTCGACTATGATTTTATAGCGGATGCTCGATCACGTGCAAGAGGGAACACGAGCATACAAACTACAAGTCGAATGGTCTGTGACGACATCGCATTGATATGCCATTTGGTTTCTCGCACTGCATACATAGAGTAGTACAAAAACGAGAATGCGCTGGACATACTAATTGACAACGGAGTGACTAGCCTTCGCCTTGGACAGCTTCGGCCTTCAGGCTCAGCCAAGGCTAGACGACCGCACTCGCGTCTGCTGCGCACGGCAGCTTCGCATCGCATCCTAGTGCTTACATCGAGCGAGCAGTCATCTGCCCATTCATTCGTTCATTCATCTGTCCATTCATCCGACAACGACGACGACAGCGACGACAAGCACCCACAGTGCGCGACAAGATGTGCTCCGGCGCAAGCGGCCAGTACGTTCCGTCGTCGACACTGTCCAAGACCAGCAATATCACCAGCACCGCCACCAGCAGCAAGAGTCGACGGCGCTCGAGCACGATGCTGAGCAACAACGTGGTCGTTGTGAACAGCGACCGGCGGTCGTCCATCGTGCGACCAAATACCGTGTACATTGTCTCGCACGGTGGCGCCTAGCGACACGGGAAGGTGAGAGGAGGCAGAGACGCACTAGGGCCGCAACACTTCCTTGGCAGACGCGAATGGTGGTGGTGATGATAGATTGCTGTTGTAAAGACCAGGAAGACGACGTGCGTGACCTTCCTACCAGTAGAAGACGGCGACTCAAGGCGTTCGTCGAGTGCGGCAGCGTAGTGTGGCGGCATTGCTGCCATTGCCTGCCTGAGCTTAGAGCATGGCGTAGACCACGACAGTCGCAACCGCCGCAGCCGTTGGCGCGAGCGTCGACGCGCCGCTCTTGGTCGGCGCTGGGGTCTTCACCTCCGCACTCGACGCCTTGCTGCCCGAGCTCGCCGCCACGGGCGCCGGTGCAGTCGTCTTCGTCACGGTCGCCGCCTTTGTCGCCACTGGCGCTGCGCTCGGGATCGGCTGGATGTCAAAGTCGTCCGACTTGGAGCCGACTGTGTTCGCGGAGGCGCCCGAGCCCGCCTTGGACGACGCCGCGAACGCCGCGACCGCGATCTTGTTCTCGACCGAGAGCTGGGCCACCGCAACGGTGTTCTGCTTCGCCGCGTTCTTGAGCTTCTGGACCTGCTTGAGCAGGTTCACCTCGGCCGTGAGCGACTCGATCTTCATCGTGAGCTGGTCGTCGTCGCTCGCCGCAGCGGCGCCAGTCGCGTGCGCGGACGCGACCGCGAGCGCGACGACAAGGAGAAGCGAGGTGAAAGTGCGTGCCATCGTGTGTGCTGCTGTTGTTGCTGCTGTGTGTGTGCGTGTGTGCTGACGCGGAAGCTGGAGTGAGTGAGCTGCTCCTTCTGTCGTCGCGCAGAGGTCCACAGCTGCAACTGGACCTGACAAGCAGACAAAGGAGTCAGTCAGTTTGCACAAGTCGCAGATTTGCGCATCATCGTCATGCTGTGCAAAAACGACAGGAAGGAGCGCTGACATGCAGCTTGATGCTGATGTTTGTATGAAGCGGCACAGTCGACAGCGAGGTCAAGCGCCAGTCAAATTCATCATGCGACTTCGCGCATAGTTAGCAAAAAGCGTTTGTTTAGCTTGGCGGACAGGTT
>JAASFT010001024.1:0-10489 GCA_023333885.1 Globisporangium parvum
CGCCGATGACGTGCAGCGGCTCCATGTGCATTGCCTTCGCTTTGCGCAGGCCGTGTAGCAGCCCCGCGTACTCCGCGAGGTTGTTTGTTGTGGAGGTTGCAGCCATGGACATGCTCGCCACCCAGATCACGCGTGCCTGGCGCAAGCGACGCTGGACCTCGACGAGGATCGACCCGGATCCCCCGGGACCTGGGTTGCCGCGAGAGCCGCCATCAAAGAACAGCAGGGACTGCGTCGAGCCCCCGATCGGATGTTCTACCGGCGGCGCGTCGGTGCCGTAGAGCGTGTCGACCAATGCCCTCAGTAGAGCGGCTTGTGTTCGAGTCTCCGCCGTGTTGTCAAAAGCCGCCCGCGCTAGTTGTAGGTTGCGCAGGTTGCTGCGAGTGCTGGACTCGCATGTTGCCAGAAGGCCAGCGATTGAGCCGACCGGGCCTTGCATCGCCGCGATGCGTCGACGCCAGGCTGCGGCGATCGTGCTGACGCACGCGAAGAACACATCGCAGACTGAATGCACGACGCACTACGAACCTCCGTCTGACCCGCTCCGCTGATCGACTCGCAATCCCACCACAAACGAGTGTGGGTCGGTGCCACTTGGCACTTGTCGAGATGCAGTGGCGTCCAACCGGATCACGCTGGCGAAGAGTAGCCCTGTGCGCGCTGTCGCTCCTCGCAGCGGCAGTGTCGAGCGCCTCCGAGCGCTCGAGAGCATGGCGCGGCCAGCGCTCGCGCGAGTGCAGACGCGCCGACAAACGTTTGCCCAGACGCTTCGGAGCATCTGGGGCCCCACGCGCTCAAGGTCGAGCAGTTCGAGGTCGACGTGCTCCAGCGCTTGCTCGATGCGCAGACGCGCAAGCGGCGGTAGCGGCAGCGGCAGTTCTTCTTCGCCGAGAAGCTCCACTTCTCCTGGCTCCGCTTCCTCAGCGGTCTCTTCTCGCTCGTCTTGGTGTGCTCGGACGTCCCCCGCTCCGGACTCGCGATCCGCCACTTCCCAACAGCGCACCCGATGCTCGAGCCCGACGTGTTTCAGTACTGCTCTGGACCGATACGCTTCGGCGCCTGCGCGGTGTGCAGCAGCGGTTCCCGACGACGCGCGTCGGTCTCACGCCCCTCGAGAGCCAAGAGGACCTGCAGAGCATTCGAGGCGGCATCAGCTCCATTGGCGTGCGCAAGACCGACGTCGCGACGATCATCTGCGCGCGCGAGTGCGTCGGCAGTAGCGATCATCGCAGCAGCAGTGGCGCCACTCAAGGCAACCAAAGGAGTCAAGGCAATCGAGGCACTACTGCCAGTAGCACCAGTCACAACTGCTCGACAGTCTTCGTTGACGAGTACCGCTACGAAGCCGGCATGGTCTACTCGGACGTCGTGCAGTGGTGCCGCGTCACGTCGAGTCTCCGCGGCGTCGGACAGCTGCACTACTACGTCCGCATCGCCATGCTCGCGGCGTTCCGCTTCCGCGTCTGCACTGACGAAGACGTCGCCACGGAGATCCGCTCCATACGCCAACGCCATCACTATCAACAGCAGCAGCGGCAGCGTTGGCGCCGCGTCTGGCGCGCCTGCACGCTCTTCGCCAAGACGCCGATGCAGTCCGTGATCTTCGGGTCGCCGTTCCTGATCTTCTGCTACGCGCTCACGCACGTGATCGACGCAGCGATCAGCTACGAGCTCCTCGGGAAGACGTTCTCGTCCCAGGGCGGGTTCTTCCAGCTCAACCTCCGCGACTTCCTCATCGTCGGCTTCAACCAGATGCGCAGCGTCTGACTCCTCGTCGCCGTGCTCCACGCCGCGATCAGGGTCTCGACGTCGCGCCGACGCATCCGGTGGAGTCCGATCGCCGGCGTCTCGGGCGTCCCCGAGTTCCTCCTCAGCGGTCTCTCGAGCCTCACGATCGTCGCACACTCCCGCTCCGCGACGTTCCGCGACACGCGCATCTGCACGATCTTCGAGACCGCTGCGTCGCCGACAGCGCTGACAGTCAAGGCGCGACAGAACATGGTGCCCGTGCCGTACTCGGCCGACATCCTCTGGCCGATCGGCGCCATGAGCGTGCACTGGACCGGCGACTACTTTTGCGTCGAGCGCTCGGCAGCGCGCGGCAGCGACGGACTGACGCTCCGGCACCTCACCAAGCTCACCGCGAAAGCCAAGACAAGGCGCAATCGCGGACGCGCTCGGGAACACCTTCCCTGCCATGCTCATGAGCACGAGCGACTTCCAGAGCCTCCAGCGCCAGATGGAGACGCTCCACGATCGCGTTCATGAACCTCGTGAACGTGAGCGACTCGCTCACGTACTTTAGCTGCGTCGTTCGCAGCGACGGCGGCGTGCTGCTCGGGTACTTCCAGTCGCGCCAGGACCCCTCGCGGTTCTTCCTGCTGCCACTGAACACCGACGAGAGCTACTACAGCAGCCACACGCGCGATCTCACGCTCGTCTACTCGGTGCACTCGTCCCTGCTGAGTCTGTCGGAAGTGGTCCAGCGCGGCTAGCAGCAGCTGCGCTGAGCTTGTAGCGCCAGTCGTCAGCTCGCCCAGTGGCGTAGGACGGCGGTGTCTCGCGCACATCTTCATGCCAGCACAGCGCCTGTTGCCTCGAGCGCATTGCGCACCGAGCGCAGCGTCGCACTGAAGACGCGGTCCGTGTCGTCCGTCATCTCGCCCAAGCGCTCGAGCGGCACGGCGCAGTCGCCACGCCGGCGCAGCGTCGCGTGGTACCACATCGTGAGCACGACGACCTGCTCGCGCGCAGCACTGGATGGTGGCAGCAGCGCCGCATCGGTCGCGTGCGTCTCGCGCCGCCGCAAGTGCAGGATGCTCGTGATGTCTTTGCGCACGCGCTCGCGCGGACGGTACGGAGACCGGTCGTCGCGGTCGACAAAGTCCGTGACCACGATCGCCTCTTCGCGGCACTCGCCCGTCTGCGCGCACCGGTGCGTCGGCGCGTACTCGGCAAAGAGGACGCTGTTCGTCTCGATTGCGGCCGCGCAGTGGTCTCGGTGCTGCCGCACGAACCGGTGCTGCGCAATGCCGTCGCTGCTGCTGCCGTCGGCGGTGCTTCTGCCAGAGCTACAACTGCTACTGCTACTGCTCTCGGTCTCACTCTCGCCGCCCACCTCGCCGTCGATGTCTTGGCGCACCGTGACGTCGCCGAGCGCCTCGGTCGAGCAGATCTCGAGGTTCGCAAAGTAGAACATCACGGCGTCGAACGCGTGCTGGACGCTCGTGGCGCGGCGCAGCGGCACAACGTCCAGCTTGACCACGCCTGGGTCGCCACGGCAGTCGTCGAGCCGCGTCGACTCGGACCAGCGCGCCGTCGGATGCAGCGCTTGCGTGCGCTTCTCGAGGAATCGGCGCGCGTCGTGGAGCTTCTGGGGCTTGAGTGCAGAGAGTGCGGCGCGGCGCTGGGCGAGGTCGCGCGGCAAGTGGATCGGTGTCGAGACAGGATTCAGGACGCAGTGGCTCTGTGTCGACGATGCAGCACGCAGTGAGTGGCAATGGCGACGCTGTCAGGTCAGTGTGCTTGATGCTTGAGAGCTATGGACCAGTAGCACGCAGCAAGTGGCAGGCAGCAGGAGGTCGCCGACGCCGACGCGCCATCTACTAGCTCCGCAATCGGTTGCCGCACCCGTACCGAGTCAGCGGATAGCATGGACCGCGCGCCGGCGAGGCGGAGCTGTTGGGTCTCCAGCGCCTCGCGCAACGCAGCGCTCTGGCGCTCGGTCTGCGCGACGCTCTGCGCGTCCTGGACACCTGCGCGGTGCTTGAGAAACGCGAGCGTGGCGTCCAGCTGTGCTGCAGTCGCAGCGAGCGCGTCGATCTCGTCCTGCGGCGTGCGCAGACAGCACACAGTCGTGTTGTGCCGCGTGGCGTCGTGAGTCCGCTCGCCAGCCAGTTCGTTCGTCCGTCAGTCGAGACGACTGCGCAGACCAAGCGAGCTGCCGTCCAGCGAGAGGCGATGGCGACACACGCACGTCCGATAGCAGCAGCAGCAGCGTATTGGTGCTAGCGCCGTACCTTACGTGTGTCGTACGTGCGCTTGCGCCGGCGCTTGGCGGCAGGCGACGCGGCTGTCGCTGCAGTGTCCGCGTCGTCCTCGCCAGCCTCAGGCTCGCGCTCGACGTCGCTGCTGATACTGCCGTCGCCACTCGCGCTGCCGCTGGCGTTTGCTGTCCTGCCAACGAGCACGTTGTCCGCGCTGGAGCTCGCATGCAGTGGTCGCAGGAGCACGTCGTCGTCGTCGTTGTCGTGGGCGAGCGCGTCAGTGCGCTCGAGTGCAGACGACAATGTGCTGCCACTGTCGCTCGCGCTCTGCAGCCGCAACTGTCCTTGCTGCTGCTGCTGCTGCTGCTGGAGCTGCTGGGGCTGCTGCTGCTGCTGCTGGGGCTGCTGCTGGGGCTCGTGCAGGTGCAGCGCCATGGCCCTGGAGCGATGGCGAACGGCGCGCTGATGCGCTCGCGACGACAGGATGGCGAAATGATGCGGCGAAGGGATTCGTTCACGTTTTGAAAAGAGAAGGAGAAACCCGTCGCGATGTTGAAAATCGTAAAGTGTCGAGAGTCTGGGGTGTCATTCAGCATACTTTAATGAAGTTCCCAGGTGTTTGTCACTGGATTCGGGCTCCGACCTGCATGATAGAAAAATGGCTCAGGTCGATTCTGCTTGTTTCCCTCACTTGGAAACAAATCGCGTGTTTGTATGGGCAAACTGTTCGCGAAGTGGCTGCCTTTTGGTCGGGTTCTGATAGATTGATGTGCAGAGGTGATCGACTGGGTTGGGTTGGGTTTTTGCACTTCTTGTCGCCGTATTCAAGCACTTTTTGTGAAGTAAATAGTGTTCGTTTCCTTTTACTTTCCTCGTTCAAGACAACACCCTCACTACTGAAGGTGGACATCCCAATAGGACATCCCAATCAAAAATCGATTGCACCACACACTGCCGAAACAAACTGTCTGTAGAAGGAGCAAGACATTTTGCAGACAGTTAGCTCACAGCTCACAGGCAAGCACGCAACGAACGAACCAGTGGCCGCGTCCTTTGCTGCTCCAGGTTGTGGGATGGCAGTATCGGCACGATCGCTCCTTTTCTACGGCTTGCGTCTCGTTGAGTCGCGTGCCGACATACACATACGTACGACGTGTGTCAGTTGATCCGTGTGCAGCTGAGGAGAGTTTAGCGTACGAGGCACACTCGCAAGTCTAGCGTCGCTGTCATTGTCTGAGGTTCGCAGCAGCCTAACCGACGTGTTGAGGCACCGCCAAAGGCGCTGTCGTGTGTGTGAGTGTGTGAGCAAGCGAGTGTGCGCTCATGTTTCTGATACATATGACACGCTGTCGGCAATCGATCAATCGGTTGCCACGTCCGTGCACTTGCTTGTAGAGTCTCTGCATTCAGTGACGCCGACCGACTGGCTCACGTCCCTGCTGTGCCGTTGAGCACCTTTGCCCAGTCGAACTCGAGCGACAGATCCATACCTGAGAGTCGTCGTTGTAGCATCATCATCATCAGCAACAGAGCATACACGAACGACATGCGCACAGCAGGCAACAGCAGACAACAAGTGAGTCGGACAGTGTGAGTGCATGTGCATATCCTTGCCAACAGCATGAAGAGGCATGAAGAGGCATGTGTGCAGACAGGAAGTAGCTTGTGGCAATCAGTCAAACGCCCGTGCGATGCGAGTGTGTGTGTGTGCGCGCTTGCAGTCAGTCAGGAGAAAGAGAGACTGCGCTCACCACCACACCATACAGCAGCACTACAGCAGCAGTTCAAGACGATGAATCGCAACACACCAGCACCAAGCGCACAGTCACATCACGCCGCACTTTGGAGCACACACTCACATCACCGAGTCGCATCCACACACGAGACACTCACTAGCCACTCACACAATACACGTCCTGTCGCGCACTCGCTCACTCGTACCGTGGTGCACCGTGTTGAGGTTGAAGATGAGCACGAGACTCCCGAGGAGCTTGCCCTGCACGCCGAGCGCGTAGTTCTCGAGCACGAACGCGAGCTGGTAGAGCGCCGAGAGGCCGTACTTGACGCGCACGAGGTAGAAGAGCAGCAGCATCGAGACGCACTCGAGTGCCGCGTACGCGCACGTCGTGAAGAGCGCGGTCCAGAAGTCGCCGCGTGTCATGCCGATGAACTGGAGACTATATTGCGCGTACGGCAAGTGGAAGAGCACGAGCGAGTAGAGTGCGTACAGCACCGGGACCATGAACTCGACGTACTCGACGAACACGAGCACCTCGGACGCGAAGAGTAGCTGCAGTGTCTGAGTCAGCAGATTCGCCAGCTCGCGGTGGTACAGTATCACGTCGTCGATGCTGATGCGGCGTTGTGTGGTGGAGGATGTGTTGGGGTGTGCTGAGTCGTGGTCTGGTGTGCTGATAGAGGGCTGCTTCGAACCCGTTTGTTTGACGTCGACCTCGTTCAGGTTGAGCATGGAATCCGTCGTCGCCGCGACGATCTTTGCGCTTGATCTAGATCGAAAGAACGATAGCAACGACGCCGATGGCTGATGAGAGAGTATCACAGACGAACTTCGCCGCAGCTTGCCGCTAAACGTCGCACCAGCCTCAAAGACACGGTGGATGCGTGGTCGTTTGGTGCCGGGCGTGCGCTTCGTCGCGGCGTATTGGAGGTCCTGGTTCGCTTTGCTCGCGCCTGGAAACAGCGCTGACTCGACGATCTTCACTGCCGTGGTCACGGCGACCTTGCCGTCGACGACGAACTTGCGGCTCAAGTACATCTTCGTCTCGAGCACGGCTTGGGCAAAGTCAATGACGATGATGAGCGCGCCGACCTTGAGCGACCGCATATTCTGGATGCAGATGTTCTGGAAGAGCGACCCGAAGATCTCGACGACGCACACAGTCACGTCTGTGCTAATGTCTTCGAGTCGATGCGTGTAGAACCAGATCATACGCTTGAGCATGGCTTTGATGAACGGGAAGCAGATCGCGAGCACGACTTGGCCTTTCACTGACATGTGCTTGAACGCCAGCGAAATGGTTTCAAAGATGAACAGCGTTGACGCTTCGCAGCAGAACAGTGGTGCGTACTGGACAAGCTGCTTCATGCGCGGTCGTATCTTGTGGCCCGCGAGGACGACGTGGTACACAGTGAACCAGACTGCGAACGGATTCACGCCGACCAAGTCTCGGAACGGCACGGGGAACTGCCACGTATATGCGAGCATCGCCATGAAGCCTTCGTTTGTCGCAGCTGTGAGTGCCGCGAGCACGAGCGCGTCTCTGATCGAGTACGTGTCGTCGGTCCACCCGAGCGACTGGCGCATGGACAACAGCATCCCGAACGTCATGAGCGTGTACGCGAGAGCAGACTGGATGAAGCACGCAACGTTTCCGGCCGCGCCAAGGAGCGGACTTCGGAGCGGAATCGCTGCGAGCGCGTACATTGAAAGCAAGCTCGGCACTGGCGTCAGGAGCACGACAGCTAGCACGCGTGTGATACTTGTCTCGCGCTGGTAGTCTTCGAACGCAAGGAGCTTCTCGACCGAGTACCGTCCGAGGTAGTGGTGCTTGTTCTTCCAGTCGTAGAAGTCAAAGACGGCTTGATGGACGCGCTGCCGCAGTGTCCGACACTCCGGTTTGCTTCCAGTGAGCGACGACCGTCGCTTTTGGATCCGAGGTCGCATCGGATTCGCAGTGTCGGTGGTGCTGACTGTGGAGCCCTCATGGGTCCGCGAGCTTCGCCCTGCCGACGCAGTCGCGCCGTTCGTCGCCTTGGCTCGGTGGTCACGCATCGCCGTCCTGCTGCCGTGCGACTTGTGGGACAACATTGAGGACGCACGTTTCGATAGTGATGAATCTAAGATCGTTGTACTGAACACGATCTTGTAAGTACGCGACCTTTCAGATGACAGTCGCGTACTTGAGAGGACGAGTTCGGAAACATACAAACGTCAAGTATAAAGTTCTAACGTCAAATATAAAGTGCGAAGACAACAATTTTGTCTTCGCAAAACTGTGTCATGTATGAAAGATGTAATGGCATAATAAATATTCAGTACAGTAATGAGAGATTCGCTTGTACACGACAAATGAATATGCCGTAATGTGAATCTGAGCTCGTACCAAACTAGCGGCTAGTGCTTCACCTCACGCTTTCCACTTGCACTGCTGCTTGTCGAGCCACACACTAGGGTCTTGAGGAAACATTTGGAAAAGCAGTTTCTTTGTTTGCAATCACAAGGTAGGTGTCGATGTGATTCTTGAAAAGGTCGCGTACTTGAGAGGACGAGATCGGTACGCGTCATCACCGTTTTGTCACTATTAAAATATGCTGTTTGCACGGCTCAATACAAAAACGACAGAATCTGTGATTGGCTCCAGAGAAATGGAGTGTACCACATAGTATTGTGGTGCACAAAACTATGTGTGGTGGGTAGTCGAGAGCCGTTTTCGCCTCGGACAACCACCACCTCACCTGGAGCACCTGGAGCACGTGGAGCACCTGGATCACGAACACGAGCATGAGTAGCAGAACTGTCGCGAAGTGAACGCAATTGTAAGATCAGTGGTGAACCATGTCCTCGTGGACATGAACTTTGGCGAAGAGCAAGAAATATCCTGCATTGTGCATTCAATGGAATGTAAACATGAAGATGGCCGCACAAACGCTCTCTTGGTATGAGGTGCAAGCCAATCAACAGCATCAAGCGAGCAGAAAACACGCATTCAACTGCTAGAGCAACAAGAACTGTCCTGGCAGCTACAAGTACTGTCCTGGCAGCGGCAGCAGAGTCTCCTAATCAGTGATGCTGGGCGATCAAGAGTGACGTGTGCTGTACATGCATGTCCAGCAAGTACCATTGCACGTGCTCGACTAAGCCGCATAGCTCTGGCGACAGGCCCGAGCGATAGTTGTGCTAGAGCTTCACCTCCCGGCGATGCGCAAAGTACATGTTGGGCCCGCCGTTTACATCGGTCCAAGAGCAACATTGCAAGTGTGACGACGATCATTGAACTCGTCGGTTCTGCCCGAGTCTTCGTATGCTTATCACTTTTCGGAGCCGATTAGGAGAAGCGTGGGGCAGTGCTTGTGTCGGAGCGAGAGTTGTGTATTTGTTGGCAACTTTTGCAATATTTGACTGCCGATCGCCCGGCGATGGTGATACGTTCTGGTCTTGCTGCGGTGTGAGCTTTTGCAAGTTGCAGCATTGTCGCAGCATTGATGTGGACGCCGCCATGAAATCAATCGCTCAACCAACGCCTTTGTGACTTGATGGTCGAGTCTTGGCAGCCGAATTTGAACAACACAACGTATTGAGTGAGTTCAGTATCTCTCGCTAACCTCGCCGCCAGCCTTCGCAGCACGCTTGATAAGATAAGCTGGTCGATGGAGCTTGCCGGAAGAAGGCGGAGTCGAGTTCGCCATGGGGTCGACGAGCCAGCTTGAGTCATCAACGCGACGCTTAAGAAACCCGTCAGAAGGAATGTCTGTCAAGTTTGGATGCACGTATTGGACATCTAAATTTGGCAAAGCGCGTTCAACTCGCCGTTGGCTGGGTCGAGTTATGGTCGTATGCAAACCTCTCTCGTACTCGTGATCCATTTCTGAATAACCTCCGTTGTGGCGCGAAGCACACTCAGTTGCCACGAATACTTCGTTGAAGCCTGGTTCGCAGCGGTGACAGGACGTGAAGATGTCAGCGATCCCGCCCAAACCAAGTTCGCCCCTCGCGTGCTCTCTCGCGGAATTCGAGCACCGACGTACCACACTCCGACTGACAGCTAGTCGACGTCGAAGGAATGAATGGGCGTGTTTGCTGTGGTGTGAGTCGACTCAGCAACTCTTTTCCAGCACACAAAATCAAGAGACGGGACGCCGCGAGTATTTGCGAACTCCTCAAAGCGAAGTCGTTGCTTTCGGCCGCGCGCAATATCGAGCGAGTTATCGTGTTCGAGTTGGTGCGAGCGCTCGTGAGCTAATGACACTACGAGTTATCGCAACACGAGTACGAGCATAAGTGGTAGGCTCGGTCGGGGTGGAGGGGAAGCGATCGCGTATGGCGCGAGGGAGATCTCGTCACGACACTGCTGTGCCACATCGCGGTCGCACAGACTGTCAGTTCGCGCTTCGACATCCGTCGTCGATCTTACCGCGATGTGCTGCGCGACGTTCAAAGTACATTTGAGATTGAACCGCGTACTGACCAACTCGCGTCGTGTGTGCGTGGTCGGCTCAGCCACATATGTAAGGGGCGATGCGACGGCGACGGTGTGCGCTCAAGCGGCAAGACCATCGACCTCAGCAGCTCAAAAACGATCACACGCTGTCTCTCGGTGCATATCTCGTCGCCGTACCGCAGCATGCGCGTCAGTCAGATCAACCGACACACGTCGTACGTATGTGTATGTCGGCACGCGACTCAACGAGACGCAAGCCGTAGAAAAGGAGCGATCGTGCCGATACTGCCATCCCACAACCTGGAGCAGCAAAGGACGCGGCCA
>JAASFT010001025.1:0-10476 GCA_023333885.1 Globisporangium parvum
GCGGAGCTGGAGAACGCGATGGCGGTGAAGCTCCAGAGCCAGTGGCGCGGCATGGCGGCGCGGTCGACGGTGTCGTCGCTCAAGACTGCGAAGCAAGCCGAGGCGGAGGCTGCTGCGGCTGCGGCGGCAAGTGCTGCGGCAATGACGGCATCGTCGTCTGCTAGACGTGTGTCTATCGTTGTGTCTGAAGAAGATGAGCGACGAACGAGCAGCATGCCGTCACGCCCGACAGTCGAAGAGCTGGAGAAACTGAGTCAACTCGGTCGGTTCTCAGAGTTTTACTCGGACGATAGCGACGACAGTGATGACGACGAGAGCGATCAGAGTGATCGCGACAGCTACGGCGCTGACAGCTACGGCAATGGTGACGACGATCGGTTCGCGAGCGACCTTGATGCGTCCGATTTGTCATTCAGCGGCGCGCTTTCGGCTACCGACGATGCTCCAAGCGCTGCAGACGGACACACGAGTCTTGACGACACGGACAGCGAAGTCAGCGACAACGCGGACGACGACATCGATGAGTCGCCGCGCAAGCCATTGGCGCCATCCTCAGACGACAACCAAATCGAGTCCGTCAACTCGAAACAAGTGGACGCCGTTGAGAGCTCTGCGTACGAGACTGCGCCGTCGTCGTCAACATCGACACTTGCGTCATTCGAGTCGTCGCCAGCGTCGACCGACAAGATGACGTACGACGCGAGCAACAACGACGACCGCGAGAGCACAATCTCGGACGTTGTGCGGCCGTCGTCGCCGCTTGAGCCGTCACCGTCGTACCGACGCAACTCGTTTGACTCGGGCACTCCGCGCAGCAGCGCCATGTCGTCGACGCTCGCGCGCGAGTCGTACGGCCAGCTCCTGTTTGAAGCGATCAACACGGTGCCAAAGGCGCCAGTCGAGGCCGAAACCCCGGACGAGCCGCAGTACTTTGACACTGACAGCGAGCGCGGCAGTGTTGGGGAGACCGACGACGTCAGTCACGGCGACACGCAAAACGGCGAAGACGATGACACTGCTCGCCACACGTACGTGAAAGACGACGCGCCAAAGTCCGGCCGCCGTTGGGGCCGTCCCAACTTGCTCAACAAGCTCGCGTCGGCGCACGTGTTTGAGAAGAAGTCGAGCAGCTCCAAGGCGTCGTCGAGCAACACGTCATCGGCGGCAGAGACTGATGCGCACGACGACGTGCAGAGCAAAGCACCGGCGAAGACGACTGCACTCGGGGCTGTTGCCGCCAAGCTCGCGCGCAAGGCGTCATCTGCGACGACTGCGACGCGGACGTTCTCGATGAACCAGAGCGCGCCGCTCCCGAGCAACCGCCTGCGTAAAGCGAGCAGCGGCGCGAGCGTCGAGTCGGACGCGCTCGACTCGGTCGTGTACTCGCCGACTGGCGACGAGGCGAAGTCGTCTGGCAAGCCCAAGTTTGGGTTCTTCCGGTCGAACACTGCTGCAAGTGCAGCGCCGCCCACTGCGCCAAAGCCGGCAGCAACGACAGCGTTTACCAAGCGCTTTGGCTGGAAGAAGTCCACCGCGGCTGCTGACAAGGCGTAGATGAGAGACCGTTCTGTGCGTGTCGTCTACTAGTTGTGTATCGATCAATGTGTACTCTATTGCGACAAGTGCGGCGTACGGCGTCGATTGCGGCACTACTTGCAAGTCTTGGTCCAGACTGCGAGCAGCGCCTTGAGCTTGCCGGCATACAGGTGACTGTACTCGAATGCACCGCTCTCGAGCAGTCGAAGCGCCGTCGACAGTGTTGCCGATAGTGGCACCGAGTCCTCTGCAGCACCAACTGGCTCCGCAGCATGTACGAGGCGCTGCCGCAACCAGACCTGGAGGTCGTAGAACACCACGAGCGCTGGCACAAACGACGTCGCTCGCACATGCGGCAGCAGCGCCTCTAACGTTGCGAGCTGCTGCTGCGCGAGCGTGAGCTCTCCGAGGTGGAAGAGCACGCTCGAACGCAGGACGCTCCACTCGCAGATCGCCTGCGCCTCTGTCGCAACGCCGGATGGTCGACTACTACTGCTGCGCGCACGGATGCTCGCGTTCAGCTTGATCACTTTGCCGCGCGACTGGAGCAGTCCCATCGCAGCGACGCTCGTGCCGCCGACGTGAAACGCGTCGAGGTACGCGAGTGCTCGCTTGTGCCGAGCGAGCTCAGGCTTGCGACTCGCCACGACTGGCGAGCTTGCATAGCTCGAGCAGTAGACGTATAGCACCTCAACGGGCAAGAGATGGAGCACAGAGTCGGTGCTGGCGAGGTAGCAGCTGACGCGCTGCGCTAGACACGCAGCCTCTGCGTCCTTTGCCTTGGCGTCGTCGAGGAACCGCAGAGCCGAGCGCAGGAGCAAACGGACCGAGCTGAACGTCTGCTCTTGGTCGCTGGAAGACGCCGCCGAGGCGCCGAGGCGTTCGTCTTGAGCGACAAAGAGGAACGTCGCCGCGAGGAAGACGCTTGCGAGACCGCGGAGTTTGCTCGGCGCACTCGCGCTTTTGCAAATCGCCATGAACAGCGGCGTCGCAGTGTCAAAGTCCAGGGCGACGGCGTACCGAAAGCCGGCGTCAAAGCGCAGCACGTGCGCTGGCTCGTCCTCTTGGCGCGACAGCGCTAGCGCACGAGCGAGGAACGCGAGCCCAGCGTCCATACAACAGGGTTCGTCTTTTGGCTGGCACACGACCTGCCGTTGACTGGCGCTCCAGAGGTGGAGCACCGACTGCGGATAGCGCTCGAGACTCGTGCGCTGGACGTGCGCGACCTGGCTCATGTACTTGCGTCCTGCGTCCGCGGCGCCTTGCTCGACGAGTCGAACGGCACTTGCGCTGTGGAACAGCGCAAGCGTCGCCCAGGCGGACCGAAGGTTTGGTGCGCCGCTCACGCGGAGGAGGTTGTCAAGTGCGTGCGCGGGTGCGCCAATGACGCTGCCAAAGACTGTGCGAAGCCACTCGGGACCCTGCAGCGCGCTCGCACTCGCGAGCTGGAGCATCCCAAGACCAAAGCACAGGCGCGTCTGGAGGTCTTCACGCATATCGGCCGGCATCGTGGACGCAGCATCGAGCGCATTGGCTGTTTCGCCACTGAGGTCGCACTGGAGCTCGGTGTACATGGCAGTGCACCTACGAAACTCGGCGATGCCTTGGACGTTCTTCTCCGCGATGAACTGGAGCGCAGTCGACAGGAGCAGCGCCTCTGCGAGCGCCATGCGCACGCTCAATGCGCTTGCGAGCGAGAGCGACGGGAGCTCACTGACCGACTGGAGCCACACAAGCGTCTGCTTTGCAGTCTGTCGCGCGCGCTTGACGACGAGCGCGTCGTTCGACACGAGGACGCGAATGAGCACGACCTCGAGGCGCGTTACGAGGAGCAATGGCTCGACTGCATTGTGGTCCAGCAAGAGTGTGTAGAGCTCTTGCTCAGCGTCCTGGAGGCGATGTGTCCACATCAAGGCTTGGCACTGCGCAATGCGTTCAGTGGCGTTGCGCTGCGTGCATTCGTACTGCTGGTGGTCAGAGCCATTGGCGGTGGTGGTCGTGGTGGTAGTGCGCTCGATAGACGACAGGAGGTCTTTGCGCAAGGCAGTCTCGAGCTCAGCGCGCCGGCGATCGCAAAAGCGCACCATGCGCGTTGTCGAACTTGCCGCTGCTGCAGATGCTGTACCAGTGCTTGTGCCTGTGCCTGGGACCCAGAGCTCTGTGAACCTGCGCATCGAGAGCCCAGCGACTGCGACGCCGTCGACGCTCACGACGACGTGCCCGCGGTGCAGCGCGGCGTGCGACGACGAGCGCGCGAGCACTTGTGGTGCAACGTGTTTGAGCACGAACTGACGGTTCCAGAGCTCGCGTGCGAAGCGCAGCGCGCCGCGGCAGTCGCGCTGCTCTAGCGCGCACTCGTACTCGCTCGGCATCGCGATCGTCGTCGTCAAGAGCCGGCGTGTGGTCAAGTGAGAACGATCGCCGACTGACCGAGCTGTGTGCTGAAATCACACGTCGTCAGCTCTGAGTACGTTGATACTGCTCAAAATCAATGCCTTTGCTAACCGAATGACAATTTAGACACCTTGAGCCTTGAAAAATAGCAAACTAGCATAATACCCTGTCAAAATTGCTATGAACAAGCGCTACGACAGGCTGCGATGAACCAAGTACTGTACGGCCATGACATGGATACGCATACGATCTGAGATGGCAGCATGCACACGAGGCACCGGCACCACGCACTCGAACACGGCGGAGGAGATTCGCAAGCGCCACCTTGCCGTTGCTTGGTCGACTCTCCGCCGAACGAGTGTGTGTGTGAGAGAGAGAGAGAGCACCCCGTCCGAACAGTCGGGTCCTTGATTCACTTACATGCAAACCTACGGACTCCCTCGCCCGTGTGAGCAGGTTCGTGCCGAAGTGCTTCGGCTCCGAGCTCACGATCTCTGTGTGCTTGGACCTAGTCGCCACAGGACGAGACGCTCGGTAGCGATAGCTACGGAGACGGAGACGCTGAGAACGACCGAACTGAGCGAGCGTGCCGATGATATTGACAAGGTGGAGCGACTCGCTCATGTGGCTGAGGCGCGTTGGGTCGGAACAGTCCGTCGAACCGAGTGTCCTAGTGTCCAAAGACCACGACGCGCGTGATCACCGCCTGTGCGAGTGGGAAGATCCCACACACACCGATCGCAGCGCCAGCGAGCACATCCGAAGGGTAGTGACGGCCGAGTGCGACGCGCGAGAAGCCGATTGCTAGTGCCCAGAGCACTGTGAGCGGACAGAGCAGCGCCGGTGACATGTGGAAGAACGACTGGGCCGTTGTTGGGTGCACTAGACACAGAGAGAAAGCGGAACGGCGAGTGCGTGAGTGGACGTGGCTCGAGTCGATAGCTCATCGGAGGAAGCGAGCAGCATCTCGCACGCTCGCTCTCTCTCTCGCTCGCAGACAGCGAGTAAGTGAGAGTCCCAACAAGCTTCAGACGAACACATCCGCAACGTACTCTGTGCGAGGTAGAAGATGAGCCCGACGATGCAGCCCACGCGCGTTGCATGGCCCGACGGGAACGAGTGCTGGTCTGGACCGACGAAGCGGCCGTCAGTCTGGTGGTGCGGCGGCCGCGCACGCTTGAAGATCAGCTTGAGCACGATGATCACGAGGAGATCCACCTGGCGATGTGTGTGGGGGGAGGGAGGGAGGGAGGAGGACGGTAGCCCGCAGCAGTGTGATCGTCAACACAGCCAGCCAGCACCCAGGCGCACGCAAGCCTATCAAGCGCGACGTACGGCCATGCAGATGTAGAACGACTCCGTGACAGCCTTCGTTGCCAGTGCCATGTTGTCGAGCCGACCCACGAGCCACAGCAGCGCGAGCACTGGGAGCACCATCAACAGCCACCTAGTAGTACAGACATACGCAAGCAGTGAGTATGAGCGAGTTGGGATGCGCGACTACACACCGATGCAGGTGAGCGCAATGGCGTACAGGATCCCATCGCCAGTGTGCGAGAGCGCTTCCCAGAGCAGTCGACCGCGCGGGTTCTGTCCCCAGCGCTGGTACGTCAGCGTCGCGAGCGTGAGGTCGTACGCGTAGAGCTTGTCTGCGAGGCTCATGGTGCGGCTGCTGTTGTGCTGACTGCCGCTTCGCAGTGTGTCGGAGGGGAGCAGCGCAGTGTGCTCGTCGCCGCTGTCGTCAAGCAGCGTGTCGTCGTGTGCAGAGCCGCCCATGGTGCGGCGACTCAGTGGTAGGTATACTGAGCGCAAGTTCGCGGTCGCACAAGGCTTTTACTTGCGCTCAGTATGCGAGCAGTTACGATCGCCAGTTTCGCTGACGCATCGATTTGCAGCTTTCGCGCTCTGCACTTGTTTTTTGTATTGAGAGAAGCGAATCACGCGCGAATTTCGGCGCACTCGCCTGCTTTGCACCACGGTCGATCAATGCTTCTCGGGCTCACCAACGCGACGACCGGCTCGCCACAGAGCCTATACGCCAGCACTGCTCTATCGAGTCAGTCAGTCAGTCAGTCAGTCTACTCGTCACTGCGCTTTGAGCGGCAAGTGCGTCGTTGTCGCTTGGAGATGGCGCGACGGCAGGATCTGAAAGTTGTAGTACGCTGCCGCACCGACGAACGCGTGCCAGCAGCCGTGGAAGAATCGGAACGGGTCGTTGTCGTCGTCGAGGCCCCGTGTAAAGCATGCAACGCCGCAGAGCAGAAAGAAGATGCCGCGTGCGAGCTGTGGGATGTCGTAGCGCGGCAAGCGGCGCCGTGCAACGACAATCGCAAGGAGCAGTGCAAAGCAGAGGAGGATCGGTGCGACCGAGTTCCACTCGTCCCACGGATTCTTCTCTTGGAACACGAGCACGAGCGCGAGGAAGGCGTAGTGGAGGTACCGCTCGTGCGTCCGGTTGGACAGGTCCATGAGGTGGATGACCCAGATGATGAAGCTCATGATCGAGCCAATGTTGTCCAGTCGATGCCACTGGCCCTGCTCCCGCGTAGTGTCCATCAGGTGCATGGGTAACGAGCATAGCATAACGTGAGCATGAGCGGCCGGATCCAAGTCGCAGCAGCGCGAGCGCGATCGATCACATGCAGACAGCAACGAGCGCACCTCTGTGAGCCACAGTGGACCGTCGATACTGTCGCAGCAGTGGTAGAGGAAGCTCGTGACCATCGTGAAGGTGCCAATGAACTCCTGTTACGGCATGTGCGTGCACAAGTGTACTAGTGTGTGAGATTGACATACGAGTGCGACCACGTGCGAAGAAGCGCTATCACACGCACGAAAGGATGCGGCGCTGTCCATCAAGACACGACTTTCGAGCGAGCGAGCGAGCGCACCTCAAAGACGTAGGCTTGGCGGTGCAGGTTCACGATCGCAGGCAGCATGCAGAGGTTCGTGACGCCAGTCACAAGCAGCATCATCGCGGTCTCGAACGCAGTGCGCATGCTGCTGCTGGCGATAGGAGATGCTGCTGTTGCCTTTGCTGCTGTTTGCTGTAGGCTTCGTGCTTTGATGTTCAGGTCGCGAGCGAGCTGCACTGTGGCACTTCTCTAAAGTACGTTCCATAATACTACCAACTAAGCGTACGGGCAGAGTCCCAGTATACAATCGAGATGTATTTCTTGTCGCCCGCTCATTGGCCGAAAGGCTAATTCGTGATAAATTTCTTTAATTTCTCGGGATTCCCCCACATTTGGGGGGCATTATTTTAGGCAACAAAGACCAACATTTTTTTAGAGCAACGTCTAAAGGAATCTATACGATATTTTACGGAAAACCGCTAATAGACAGGAATATTGATTTTAGACAGGAATATTGGTGCCAACCAACTGGCGCGTAAGTATGTCGAATTTCTCAATGTAGATGCGTATTGTGTAGTTACTATAAATTATTTGAACAATATGGACGTGTCTGGCCAACAATAAGTTGGCCAAAGTTGGCCAGGCCAACTGGCCAACTTATCGGTTTAGCAGGGGAATGCAACAAGGGAGGACAACCACACCACAGTAATTCAGATCACAGATCTGTGGTCTGGTGGTTGTGGTCTTGCGTCAAAACGGGGCACTCTCACTCGCTCTCACTCGCTCTCACTCGCCATCGACCTCCGCTCGTCGCCAACCACACTCAAGAACACGCTCGACGTTGTGCACCATGGAGCGCAGATCCACGACTGGCAAAATATGAGGACGCCCGTGGGCGTACTCGGCGCTTGGAAGTGCGCCTGCGATCGTCTTAGTGGCGGCCCGCGGGCAGCCGAAGACATCCTCGAGACGCAGTTCTGGAACCTTGAAAGGGCCAACATCTCGCTCACGCTGCCGATGGCGTCGCCGTTGCTTGCGCGCGTGGCGAAGCGCAAGCAGGAGCGCGACCTGCTGCAGCATGCGAGCGAGTCCAAACAGCGCGCTCTTGTTTGCATACGCATCAGGAGATGCCGATAGCTCCTGGTGCAATCACATGTCCTCTTTGGTCCCCTTGGTGCTCGGACCGTCCCGCTCCCTCGGACCGCGCATGTGTGCGTCTCACGTGCTGCCGATGCTGTCGAGTTGCTTTGCTCCGCCACTCTTGCACTCGCTCGCTTCCTCTCACTCGACCAGCTTGACGATGGCGCTCAGTGTCCCTGCCACCCTCATCGACGCGACGGCGTCTCCCCTGCTCCAACTCCTCGGATTCGCAGTCACAGTCGCTGCAGTGCTCCACATCGCGTTCGAGTGGCGCACGACGTCGTCGATAGCAGCAGCACAGAGCATTCGGTCGCTGCCTCGACCACGCGGGACGCTCCCGCTGCTCGGGAACACACTCCAGACTGCGTGGCACGCGCACCGGATCCACGACTGGTTCTACGACCAGAGCGAAGCACAGAGTCGGTGTGGCAACGGCGCGTTCTACCTCGCGATGCTCGGTGCGCCACCCCAAGTCGTCGTCGCGACGCCAGCGTTCATGCAAGACGTGAACAAGACGCACTTTGCGAGCTTTGACAAAGGGCTGCAGTACAGTGAGATCATGTGCGACGTGCTCGGCAATGGCATCTTTGCAGTCGACGGCGCTGCGTGGCGCGACCAGCGCAAGGTCGTGAGTCACTTGTTCACGCAGCGCGCATTGCGCGAGACGCTCACGGAGAGCGTCCACGCGAGTCTCGAGACGCTCCACACGATCCTGGATGCCGCTGCGGAGACCCACGCCTCGATCGACCTCACAAAGCTCTTCTTTCGCTTCTCGACCGAGACATTCGTTGCGTTTGCGCTCGGCGTGCGCATGGACATGCTCGCGTCGCCTAGTGACCATCCGTTCCAAGCGGCGTTCGATCGCACGGAGCACATTCTCCTCCATCGGTTATTCCGCCCACGCTGGCTCTGGCAGACGCTCCGATGGCTCCGCGTGGGCTACGAGCGCGAGCTCGCGCAGTGCGTGCGCGTGATCGACGACACGATCTACGAGATCATTGCGCAGTCCATGGCACGCGGCGAGACGCCGCACCGCCGTGACATTGTCTCGCTCTTCATCGCAGTCGCAGCAAGAGCAGTGGCTCGACTGGCGACGGCGAGGCCACTGCCGTTGATTCTGTCGCACTTCGGGACCTCGTTGTGAGCATCCTCGTTGCTGGGCGAGACTCGACAGCCGTGACCATGAGCTGGTTCTTCCACCTCTTGAGCACGCACCCGCACGTCGAAGCCAAGATCCGCGACGATCTGCGCGCACAAGCTCCCGAGCTCGTGCGCGGCGACGTCAGTGCACTCGGACTGGATGCCTCGCAGAAGCTCGTGTACCTCGAAGCAGCGCTGCGCGAGACGACGCGACTGTACCCGCCAGTGCCGATGAACATCAAGCAAGCCAACAGCGACGTCGTGCTCCACGACGGGACGTTCATCGGTGCTGGCTGGCGCGTCGTGTACTCGAGCTACACAATGGCGCGGCTCCCGAGCGTGTGGGGGACGAATGCAAAGGAGTTCAAGCCCAAGCGCTGGCTCGACACATCGACCGGGACGCTGCGGTCGTTCTCACCGTTCCAGTTCACGTCGTTCCACAGCGGACCGCGCGCCTGCCTCGGCATGAGCATGGCGCTCACGGAGATGCGCATTGTCGTCTCGAGTCTCTTGAGCAAGTACCGCATCCAGCTCGCGCCGCCGAGCGAGCCACGGACGTACGCGTTCGCGTTGCTGCTGCTGATGCGCGGTCCGCTGCTCGCGACCGTCGAGCTCCCTCGCAGGCTCTAGGGCTGCTGGCCAACAGGTAAATCACGACAGCGCTGGCTCTCTGAAGTCCAACCTGATTCTGAGGTGTCGATACATCGTTGATGTGCATAATACAACATATCTTGTCCAATGTATGTGCGGTCGCGAGGTCTCGTCGATGATGGCCACACGTACGCACTCGCAATCCGGCGGTCACGCGCACACCGCCCGCCATCGCCGCCTCTCGCGCAGACGCTCGCGACCACAGCACACAACGCACACACCAAGAGGACCATGATCGTGACTGCCCCGACGTCGTGGCTGCAGTCTGCCGCTGGACTCGCGCTGCTGCTCGCACTCGTTGGCGGCGCGCAGTGGCTCTACGAGCTCGCGACTCGCCCCGAAGCGATGAAGCGCGCGCGTCCGCGCGTGTGGCCGCAAGGCACACTGCCGATCTTCAACACGACGTTCCTCTCGGCGATCAACGTGCACCGCGTCTACGACTGGCTCCTCGAGCTCAGCGAGCACTTCCACGGCGAGGCGTACTGGACCGGTCTCGTTGGTGGCCCCGCTGCTGTCGTCGTGAGCACGCCGGAGCTGTTCGAAGACGTGCTCAAGACGCACTTCGAGTCGTTTGACAAGGGCCCAGGCATGACCGATAAGATGCAGGACCTGCTTGGCAACGGCATCTTCGCGGCTGACGGCGCCAAGTGGCTGCACCAGCGCAAGACCGGGAGCAACCTCTTCTCGCTCCGGTCGCTGCGCGAGTCGATGACCGAGAGCGTCCAGAAGCACGCTGTGATGTTCAACGCGATCTTGCAGC
>JAASFT010001026.1:0-10470 GCA_023333885.1 Globisporangium parvum
CACCGTATACTGTGTCGGATCGAGTTGGCGATCGCCGGCTGGGCCTTGGATCTCTGATCTCCGATCTCGGATGCCGATCTCGATCTGTCACCTGGATCCTGAAGTGATGACTGTTTGCAAAACGTATCGGATATGGTAGGTTTCTTCTATAGCTTGGGAGAATTGCTAGGTAATGTAGTCTGACTAATGTACAGGGTGTTGCAAAGACAAGTAATGTATGGGCGAGGTTGTCATGAGAGTTGCGTTCATGGTCGTGTTCGCGATGTGAGCGTATAGAGGGCGGCGACTGCCAAGCAACGGACAACAGTGCATCGTCACTTTGGTGCCCCTTTCGTGTTGCCCTACTCACCACCAGCGCGAATTACATTCACGTTGTAGTTCTGCTTGGGATGTTAATATGTAACTTGCTCGTGTACTCATGTTGATCACAACCGCGCCGTTGATCATGTCAAAGTTATACCTCGCACTTTGCTTGTTATACGTGTTACCGCATCGCTCCACCATTTCCACGACCTTGCATTGTGTCGCTCCGCCAGTTCCAGCCACCTGTTCTGACCGACAAGTCCATCGTAACACAGGCGAGGTCAAGTGAACACGCTCAGCGAGCGCATCTATACGCGAACACTGGACGCTTCCTTGCATGGATTGTGAATCCTCTGTCGTGTAATGGGGTCGAGCAAATTCGACACCTCGACATCACTCGCAGCGATCCGAGTGGAGCGACGAACTTGCGACCTCCACAGCGGCCATGTCGAGAAGGTGGTGGTCTAGCGCAGCCTCCCATGTGGAACGAGGAGCGGCGCCGGTCGTTAAGTTCCACCTAAGTGTCGTTATCGCCAACCACAATCGCAGATCCAGCTGTGGGACCGAGATCGGCGATCCTGACCGCGATACTTCTGCTCAGATCCAGACAGCCAGAGTAGATCGAGATCAAAGATGCAGACTGATATCGTCACCAGGAGGTCGAAATCGGCAGAGCAGATCGGGATCGATGGACAAGATCGGGATCCAGGTGACAGATCGAGATCGGCATCCGAGATCGGAGATCAGAGATCCAAGGCCCAGCCGGCGATCGCCAACTCGATCCGACACAGTATACGGTGATTAAGTGACAGCGCGAGATGTTAGAGTACAGAGCTTGAAGGAGTGCGCAACCACGAAAGTCGTTTTGTGCAGTTAGACTTGAGAAGCGCGATCGATCTGTGGTGATGTGTGGTCGTCCAATCGCGATGATAGGGAGACCTTACAAGCTCTAGTGCAGTCGGCGATCCAGACTGAGAAGTCCAGTGCGGAGCGACAGGGCGTGAGAGCGTGAGGGAAACGCAATGCGAACGAGGTCCAAGACAGTGTCAGAGTGTGTGGCATAGTGATATCAAGTGTCTAGCGATAGGTCAGATTAGCAGAGTAATTCAGTCTGGAATCTTCTTTGTCCAGCACGCATCTCTCGATCCAAACGATCGGGGGTCGTAAGTCACCTGCCGTTCAGTCCCGCTCTCACTTCACGACAAGCACCTGCGACGCGCAGGTCCAAAATTGATAGTCCGAAGAACCGCTCCACCGACCGACCTGGGATTGTGGATCGGCATTGGCATTGGCGATCACCCAGCGATCCTCACTGTAACGGGGTTTTCCCCTGTTACTTAGCTCAGCTACTCATGTTACAAAGGTACGTCAGAGGGCACTTAGTCGGGTAGGTTAGGTTGAATCACACTAGGTGCGCGTCGGTCCACATCAGTGACTGACGCCTACGTGTCAGCTGGTGATTGACTGAGAGAGTGTCGCAGCACTCTCTCAGCCATTCATTGGCCAGCATTGCTTGTGAGGCTGCGGGCGGAGGCGCCCGCAGCGCAAATACAGAGTTGAATTTGCCCCGTTACACTCACAATTCCGGCTGATCAAACCGCGCGCGACAAGCCTGGAAGCTTTGGCGAGATCGCCCCCCGCACCCCCACTGCAATCTCAAGCACCTTCGGCCACCGACGCGCCTGCAGATCCTGTGCGCAGTTCGAGATCCATGATCGCTGATCTCCGAACATGCCGACACCGCGTGACGAATTTCGGAGTTGCAAGGTCATCCCCCAGCAGATCTTCCAGGAGGCCTCACAACCCGCCTGCACGAGGATATCTGCCACCCGCGCGACCCGTTTGACGACGTGATGCACCCCGTGATCCGCTTCACAACTGCGATCACGGTCCGCGATCCGACACTACCCGCGAGAATCGCACAATGCGAATCGCCTCACAAGCGAGACTACACGCCCATCACGTCTCTGGGTCTACACATGTGACGCCCTCTTCAACAAGAGTAAGCCCGATCGACACGCCGGTAAAGCAGGAAGCGACCCGCATCCTGGTATACGACAGAGCGGCAAGGGTCTGCAACTGAAAAGAAGATATTGCTGTGATCATTCTACCACCCCCTAAAGCACTACTTCTACTGGTGACGCCACGACATCGATGGTCGAGCCTGTGTTCGAGGTAACTACAACATAACAGCGACCACACCGCGAAGTTGACAACAACGACGCTTTCAGTGTTGGGTCAACGTTCTGCTTTCAGCATTTTGATCATTGCAGCAGCATCGCGTCGCATCCATCGTCGTCGCATTTGACTGCGATGACGATAGCGATGGTGTTCGCTCCCAGCAAGTGCGCTGTGCTTGTTGCAGCAGAGTTGTGGTAGTGGTGCGCACACTTCGGCTGCATCCATCGTCGTCGCATTTGACAACGATGGCGATGGCAATGGTGTTCGCGTTGGTGGCGGCAACGGCAATGTCGTCGACGACAATGACGACGGCGACAGCAGCAGCGACAGCGGTGACGGCGACAGCGACGACAGCAGCGAACGTGACGAGCGTGGCGTTGGCAGAGTTGGCGTCAACGCGAATGCGATCGCCAACCCCACTGATCCGCACGACGTGCACAAGTCCGGACTGCAGTCGCGCTGCGCAGCAAAGCACGGACAAGCGTCGGTGCCGCATGTGCCTCTCTCGCAACAATCACATCAGCTGCATACGTTTGACCGCACAAGAAGCAGGTATTGTTGGTGTACGTGCTCTTTGAATGTGAGTGCTAGTCGGCATGTCCTGTATGCCATTTTTGTGGTGCTACGCGAGACGACTACGAGCTGCAAAGCACACTCAACGCAGTTGCTTTCTTCATGTCTTTGTTGTTTGCGAATGTGAGCTGAGCGGGGTCGATCGCATAGCCACGGTAGTAGGGATGTGATGATCGGCTACAGGTTGCGAGGATGCAAGTGCTTGACTCGACCTCAAACGTGCCTATGATCGACGCAAGATCGCGTCGTGAAGCAACCGTGAAGCAACCGTAAGTGAGACACAGTCGGTCATTGGTGCAAGATATATGACATGGTGATGGCCTGCTCATGTGGTGATGGTGGTGAGCGTGATCGTGTGAGTTCTGGCAGTTGTCGACTGCAGCTCTGCATGAGCATAGGCTCTCGTCTTCACTTCGTTGTCATCAACTTGCCGACTTGAAATCGATGTCGCGCGTTTGAGGCTTCAATGTTGGTCACGCCGCATCTGAAGCACGCGACTTGGTGGCTGCTGCTCAGTGCAGACGCTGGTTCTCACGCGCTTTGGGACACGACGTGCAGAGATCGAGCGCCAGTTGATGGTTTGTTGTGTCGACGGTGCCTCACTTCTCGATTTGCTCGCATGACATCACCACAGACCAAGCGGTTGCAGCTGTCGCCGCAGAAGCACAGCGACCCTGACTTGGAGGCGATGCCGCGAACGACTGCAGGTGGTATCGAAGCACTCCCGATCGCCATTGTCGAGGACATCTTTGCGTTTGCCAGTGACTCGGATTCAGCGGAGGCACAGTATGTGGCTGATCTCGTGCCACATCGACCCACGTCACTGCGCGAGACGATGCCGCACCTCGCGTGCGTGAGTAAGCGCTGGAGCTCCGTAGTCGACACGATCACGCGTGAGTTCAAGGCGAGGACGCTGGACTTTGCCTGCGACGGTGGCAGCCTCGGCAGTTCTGAGGCGTTCATTGCGGCCATCGCAGCTCGAGGATGTGCGTTGCTGGACTTGAGATTGCGCGTGCTGAGACCAGCTTGGCGAGCAAGCCGCTTGAAGCCAGACGCTGACGCTGAGCGGATTGAACGGTGCATTGCAGCGTTTGACTGGGATACCGCGTTCCAGCACTGCACAGCTCTTCAACGTCTGGACCTCTCTGCAATCCCGCTCGACCACGCCTGCGTGGTGCCAATCCTTGACGCCGCGTCCTCGCACTGCCGAAGCTGGAAGCGCTCGTCCTGGCGTGTCCGATTTGGATGACGTTGAATGGCGTCAAAGCCGCACTGACAGCGCTGTACCAAGCGCTCGAGAGATGGTATAGCAGTAGCTACGGTCGCGAACTGCGCCAGCTCACGCTGCCATTTCACTCATGCGCAGAGACCATGACGTCGCCGCCTGTCCGTGAGCAAAGCGACACGTACCTCTACGCGCTTGCCAAGTATTGCCCGAACATCGAGTACCTCGACGGCTGGGAAGTCACGTTCTACGACTTCTTCCGGCTCGAGTGTGCCGACAAGCTCCTCTGCACCGTCGCAGCGTGGGAGGCGTTCTGCAAGTCATGCGTGCACATCCGCGAGCTGAACTGGTTCACGGCGCCGCTCGACGACGACTACTTGAACGTGTTCAGCAAATACGAGAAGCGCCAGCTGACGTCGATGATCGTCGCGAGCTGGCTCGACGACAGTAGGCGCAGGTACTGGTCGAATGGCGAGTTCCACCGACCTGGAGGCTTCCAGCTCACCCCCCCCCATGCCACTAGCAACAATGCTCCAAGCGTGCCCGAAGCTCCAGCGACTCGACGTGTTGTTCAGTACAGAGTCGGCGATCCCTCATCGTCTTGTCCACGCTGTCGGTGACACGTTTCTCGTACTCCTTGCGCAGTACTGTCCAGAGCTCGAAGAGCTCGTGATCGACTACATTGACGTGCCAGGGACGAGTCCAGTCTTGGAGAGCATCACTGACATCGGACTGCTTGCACTCACAAAGCTCCAGTCGCTTCAGTCGCTCGTGCTGCTGTCGAGCCGAGCAAGCGCACACGGCATCGTTGCGCTCATTGCCAATCTGTCGCGTTCGTCGCAGCGGCGACACGACTTTTGCATCGACGTCGGGTGCTCGGAAGGATCGCCGCCGCAGATCAACTTCTACGACGTCTTGCTCGCAGTGCTCGCGCAACTTATGGACCTCCCACGCGCAGCGCTGACGGATCGCCGCTTCAAGCTCGAGCTGAACCGATGCAGTTGGAGCGAGTTTGCCGACCAGACGTCGACGCGGAACAACGTCGTCGCTGCTCAGCAGCGCCTTGCAGTCCAGCACCCAGACGTTGCAATGGTGTTCCAACTCGAGGACCTCTCACGCTCGGAGCAAACGCCTACGAACCTCCGTCAAGTCGACCGCGTTTAGTTCATTTCGCAACGTGTCTGACGACGGATGCACTTGTTTGCGACGACGATGACGACAACGAACACAGCTTGCCTGTCAGTCAGTACGCTCCGATTCGATTTCATCTGCGATACATACGAGCTCAGTTGTCAGTCATCGCCTCCCATTGCTACAACACGCAGCCGCATGCTTTCACCGCCGCAGATCACGACGTTCTGCGTCGGATGGCCGCTCACTGCTGTCACGACGCCACCCATAGGGATCCGAAACCGGTCGAGCCGTCCAACCGCGTCCTTCGCACGCTTCAGCCCACTATTTGTCGCGAGTCCTGGGCGGCGAAACACCGGTGTCGTTGCCTGCGGCACAGGCGCCTGTGACGTGCTGGACGGCTGCTGATGCAAGTCGCGCCACGATGCTTGCCGCGGCACTTGGTGCAGGTCGATCACGTTCAAGTTGGGATTGTCAACGATGCCAGTGCACACGATCGAGTTGTCAAAGAGCAGCGTGCTCGCGCAGCGGTGGTAGTTTAGCCACGCACTGCGATCCATGCGCGACGGTGCAGGTGTCGCTTGCACGTGCTCGGCTGCGGTTGCCACGGACAGCGGCACGTTGCTGCGTCCACGTGGTAACAACGGCTCAGGCGCTGTCGCACACAAAAGATGGAGCACCACACTAGCATTAGCCGACATGCACGACTCTGATGTGCCTCTTACCTATTCGCTGCGGTGGCGCACGTACCTTTGAGGAACGTATGGAGCTTTAAGACTACGCCTTGGAGGTAGTCGACGACGACGATCCAGTCGTTCCGGAGCTGGCAGATCACGTGTGTTGGCGATGACGGTGCAGACCGAATCGACATGATGCCGCCGCACTGACTAGACTGCAGCACCGCAGCCGCGTACTCGGACGTCAGGTAGGCTGCATACAGGTGAAAGACGCACAGTCGCACACAGCACGTGAGACGAGCAATCGCGGTGGCGCAACCAATCAGAGCGACAGTAATGATGCTTGCCACTGCATCGACGTACGCTTGATGAGCTCAAGGAGATGGAACGACGTCTTGCGCTGCGGCACGGCTCTCGAGCTGAACGCTGGGACGCTCAAGTTCACCACATCGTATGTCTGCCAGCCGCAAGCGCAGCAAGCGTTTGTGAGCGCGCATCCGAGTCGTGGCGATGCAAAGCACTCGATGCCATGCGCATCACGTACCACGAGGTAGCCTGCCTCAGTCCCGCACACAAGAAGCTGCTTGTTCGACGACAGCGCGAGTGCGTTCACTGGCTGCGTACCGGTCGAGACGCTCCAGATCGGCCGCGTCGGAGCCTTTGGGTCCCACATGCGGATCGTCCCGCTCATGTCGCCCCCAATGAGACTGCTTCGCGGCGTCGCATTCGCACCCGGCGCGCGATGCGCTGCACTTGGGGGCATGTACACAATGTCGTTGTACCCGCTCGACGGCGGACTCGTGGCTTTGAGCACGCGGTGGGGCTTCGTAGGGAACTGCTGGAGGTTGAAGATGTGGATCTCGTTCCGGTTCGAGAAGCTGCACGCGACTTCGTCCTACGCATGAGGCAGGCGATCCATCCAACAGACAGATCAGTCGCACGTTCAAGCGCTTGACCGAGCAACGGGAGCAACGGAGCGTACTTCGTTCGATGGGTTCCAGCGAATGCGCTTGATCTCTTGGCGCGTGAAGATCGTGTGGATCTAGCGCCACACCACCACCCAATCGTCTTGACTGTCAGTGCCGATGCAAGTGCACGCGCAAGCATAGCAGTCGCACAGTAGTGGGTCGATGGCGACGTACAGGCCGCAAGATCTCGACTGGCGGCTCAATAGCAGCCGCAGTTGGCGGGGTCGAGTCGCTAGCACTCTCGGCATCAGCGCTGTTGCTGCTGTGTGCAACATCGTGTACGCGCTACAGCCAGTTGAGTGGCACAGAACCGCACACGTGAGTCTGCGAGCCGAAGGTCTCAGCACGTGCGCTCTTCGCAGCACGACCCACGCACCTGTGCGAGGTTGACCGACTTGTAGAAGTGCTCGTCAAAGTCGTAGAGCGCAATGATGCCGTTCGACGAGCCGGCGACGAGCAGCACGCCTTGTGCGTCAAACTCAACACAACTCGTGTAGAACACGTCGTCGCTCAAGAAGCCTGCTTGGCGCTGCCAGTGCTCTGGCAGTCCGAGCTCAAGTGGTGTCGGCCGAAAGTGCGTGAGCAGCCAGCGCACGAGCTGCTGCTGCTGGCGCCGTCGCGACATCTGCGGGTGGAGCTGGAGCATGCCGCCATTGCAACCGAGCTCGCGTGCGTGCAATAGACGCGCGATGTTATGTCCGTCGCGGCGCAGTCGCACACCAGTCAATAGCTTTGCGCCGCCACATGCTGCGTCCCTGCCATCGAGTGCTTGCTCGTTGCCGTCGTCCACTGCACTCGTTGTGGCGCTGCTGCTATGATCCTTTGCGAGCGCACGGGTAAGATCGACGCCAACACCTCGTGCTGGCGATTGCGCTGCCACTGGGGCTACCACTGGTGCAGGAGACGCGCGTCGAGGCGTCTTGCGCTCAAAGAACGCGGTGATCGGGATCGTCGCGTGGCGCTTCATCGTCGCTGCTGTGCGTTTTCAAGTGAGTGGCGCCAACACTTGAAAGAGTGCCGTATGTCACTAAGCTGATACACCACGATCGTGGCTGAAGCGCTGATGGCTTCACTCCAGGGTTGGCTCGACCACGACCTCCACCTCGACCTCCACCTCGCGCTGCGTTGCGTTGCGTGCGCGCACTGACGTGGTCTTGTCCATCCGCCTCATGAAGACACGACGTACGCAGGTCTTTGGTTCAAAAATACAGAGTGAGCCAAATTGGCCAAGATGCGTCGCACGGACTGCGATGCTGTTGTCACGCGGCTCCATTGCCGGCATCGCTGACCACAACACGAAGCACCACCACTAGCAGCAGCATGCGGACACCTGCTCGACACTGCGAGGCGCGCTCACAGATGCTACTGGGTCGCATGGACACCAAACAGATGCGGGTGAAGCGAACAGACTTGCGTGAACGGCAACAGGATGAAGAACCGAGAGAGCGACAGGATTCGACTGACAACCAAGGCAGTGACGACAGCGACTGTGAGCGCGACAGTGAGCGGTTCAGCATCTGTCCGAGCGCTGTGTCAGACTCGGTGTTCTCCATCGACGACAGCGACCGCTCGCCACGTGCGACGCACTCATTTGCCAAGTGCGAAGCTCCTGCTGGAACGTGCGCGGGCTGCCACTTCACTACTGAGCGCGTTCGTACGCCACGACGTCCATTGCACTTACGAGCGCGAGCGCGAGCGCGAGCAACGACAGCGGTGCGATCCAGAATGAACCAAGCCGATCGTCGCCGTGGTGCGCTCAAGATGTTTGTGAAAGACGTGACGCAAAAGCTCTTTCGGCGAGATGCACATCGTGCGTGTGCTGAGCCGAACGCGCCGCCGCAGCGACTGCAAACGGGCAAAGACGTGGAGCTGGACAGGCCAGCACATGCGCATCGCAGTCAGAGCAGCACGCTACTGAGTGTCTGCCGTCGCCAAGACCTCGCGAGTCCGCGCTCGATGCACCCTGGCAAGTGGAGCGCCAGCAGCGAGTACTTCGCGCGCTTGAAGTTCGTTGTCTGGACTGGCGGCGACCCTGGCTTCACGCTGACGCAAGCTGAGGAGCTGCGCGATGGACAGCAGCAGCTCGCAGTCCAAGCAATCACGACGCTCGATGCCTGGAACGCTGGGATCCGACCAGGCGATATCTTGGAGACTGTGTGTGACACAAGTGTGCGCGGCAAGACAGCAGCGCGAGCAATGGCGATGGTGACTTTGTCCGAGCCGCCAGCTGTGCTGCGCTTCTCGGTTGCAGCGAGCCATCAAGCGCTGTGTTCGATCGAGCGGTTTGATGTCGCACTTGGACGCCACAAGCTCGGAGTCACGTTCACAGGAGACGGCAGCGAGCTCGTGCCAGTCGTGAACGGTCTCGTGCACCGAGGACACCGCAGGTCAGCGACTCGACTCCACAGCCGGATGTCAAATGCGTCAGCAATTCGCCTCGGCGACGTCTTGGTCGCTGTCGACGGCACCGACGCAGTGGCGCTTGGACTTGAGAAAGCGATGGCACTCATTGCAGCGACGAAAGATCGGCCGATGACGCTCACGTTCCAGCGTCTCTCGAACGAGAGCACAGCGTCGAGCATCGGCAGCTCAGAACCTGCACATGCAGCGAACTGTGCAAGGAAGACCTGTCGGCGACAGCGCCGCAAGAGTTGGTCGTCCCCGGCCACCAAAGCTGGCGAACGCTCATCAACAGCGATGACAACGGCGCTGCAGCAACCGTCTTGCATGCCTCGCGCACAGCGCTACTCGGTCGCGGCCACGCATCGACACCAACTCTCAGATACAATCGAGCATGGCGCTGCTAGCGATAGCGAGCCATTGAAAGCAACGAGCGTCAGTGGCGACTCGATCCTGATCGTCTGGCGCGAGGGTCCACTGGGTCTGACGCTCTTTGAGAGCGACATCTCCGGTCTGCCGTTCGTGAGTCGGCTCACTGGCAAAGGTCGCTCCGCAGGACTCGACCGCGTGCAACATGGCTACTTGCTCGCGTCCGTGAATGGCGACACGACAGAAGGGCAGTGCTTCTCATCGCTGTGCAAACGGCTCGCACGCATGGACAAGCCCGTGCTCCTGTTCTTTCGGCCGCCAGCGCGTCTAGCGTTTGACGACTGCGACTCGATTGCGTCCTCTGTCCACTCATCGTCATCGTCGTCGCAACACTCGAGCTCGCCTCGCTATGACCAGCTTCGCGTCACCAGTGCATTGCAAGCACCTGAGCGATCCCAGGCAGTCGCAGACATTGGCTCTTCCGTGACGACACCAACGAGCGCGTGCATGAAGAACCAGCATGACGTCGGACTCGAGTACGAGCTCGTGTGGAACGCGAACGAGAAGCTCGGACTAAAGCTCGGGACGCGAGATGCCACAGACAGCTCGCTCGACCCGCTAGTCCCTGTGATTCGCAAAGTGC
>JAASFT010001027.1:0-10455 GCA_023333885.1 Globisporangium parvum
CTGGAGCTGCGAAACGCAGAACGAGCCATGCACACTTGTGAGTGGGCACGCGTGGGCAGACGCACTGCGATTGGGAATGCACCGTAGCGACACAAGCAGCACACACAGGTGAGCGCATATTCGCTGTTGCTATCGCTGCTTCGACTGCTCGCAGTCGGCTCCATGCTCATGCTCGTGCTCATGCGTGTGCTGTGTTGAACAGCAGCTCTGTTGTCGTCTGGAGCTCGCGTCGCTTCGTGACAGGACTCCCGACTAAGTACCCTCAGAGACTGCGAGGCGATCGCAGCAGCAAGATGATCGGAACGTCGAGCTCATGCGCAGAGTCCAAGCGCATCCGAATGTCCGTGTTCAGCCCATGTAGCTGCTGCTAGTGACGTCAAGGCACTGCTCAATGCGAGAACACTCGCAGTCATGTGCTCGATCGTGTATTGAAACCCCGCGAGCGCTTCCATCCCGACTCAGTCGTACGGACAGCACCCGCACGAATCGACAGCGTGACGTCTTCTCCTTCAACGCGCACACGCACGCAGATACACAATGCATTGGTTTGGTGCATGTACGTCTCTTGAACTAAACGAGCGGCAACTGCGCAAGTGCCGCCCATCTGAAAAGGAGACACATCCTCTCGGCTGCTGCTTGAAGGACAGCGCGCGTTGGAGAGCGCAGCCATCCCAAACCGAGCAGAGCCAGCAATACGCACATACACACACACATGAATCTATACACACACACATACGGACGCGATGTGGGGGATGCACGTCCTGCTGCAGCACGAGCGCCGCGACGCTCGTTGTGGACGCTTGTGCGCTCGCTCGGCAACTTGTCGACTGCGAGCTTGAGAAAGAGTGTTTGTGTGTGTGAGGTGGATGGCTGGCGAGCACGAAGTGGTCGTCTCAGTTTTACTATGCATCGATTCGACCAATCAGGGCTGATACCCACGTGCAACAATACAATAGCACAATGGAATGGATATCGCACTTTGAACGACAGACATTTGTTTTCGCTCTTGAAGCCACATGCAAAACGAGCTTGAACAAATCCAAGTCGATCAAAGCAGCAAGAACACATCCGAGCGAGCAAGCGCGATGCCGTGCACGATCAAGATCCGGCTCGTCGAGGCGCGGGACTTGCCGGTGATGGACCGCGCGAGCAAGCTCTCGGACGCCTACGTCGGCATCACGTTCGCCTCGTTCGAAGCCAAGTCGTCGGTGTCGAAGAAGACGCTGAACCCGAAATGGGACGAAGAGTTCCGCTTCGACGTCGCGGACGACTCGGTGCTCCAGAGCCAGCCGATCGAGTTCAAGCTCATGGACCACGACGTGTACACGAGCGATGCGGTACGTCTATCTCTCGATCTCTCTCTCTGTGCCTCTGTCGCGAGCTCACCACCAGCGCCACCTCTCCCTCTATCGCCACGGCACAGACAATCGGGATCGTGTACGTCGACCTCAACTGCCTGCTCATGCGCGACGGCCACGTGATCCAGGGCTGGTTCCCAGTCTACGACACGCTCTTGGGCGTGCGCTGCGAGCTCAGTCTCGTGATCCGCCTGCACTACTTTGGCGACGTGAACCCGTTTCGCGAGTCGTCTGCTGGCGTCCAGTTCTTCGGGCTCTCGACGCTCGACCCGCATCTCTACCGCATCGACACCATGCTCGGGTTTGTCGAAGAGCTTGTCGTGCACGCAGACCCAGAGTACTCGTGGAGCGACAACTTCCGCACGTCGCGCAAGAGCAATGAGCACCGGCAGCTCTTGCTCTACAAGCTTTCGTCGCAAGTCGTTGCACTGGTACGTACGACAGATCGACGGACCGACTTGAGCCTCTTGTGTTCGACCATGTTGATGCGCTCTTGCGTGAACGTCCGACTGACACAACTGGACGCTCGCTACTGTGATGCTGTCGCTCTAGGTCGGGAAGAAAGCACTGGAGCTCGGAGGCAACGCTGTGCTCGCGTACAAGCAGTTCTTTGACGTCGAAGGCGACAGCGGACTCGTTGCGCGTGCGTGCGGCACTGCGTGCTACATCACGCCAGTCGGTAAGACCGACGCGTCTGTGAGTGGCGACATGAGCACAAGTGCGCAGCGCGCGACAGCTGAGCCGAGCGACGACTTGAACAGCGACAGCAATGACTTGGGACTGTTGGCGACCGACCTCGAGCAGCCACCGCCGCCACCTGCGCTCCCGCCAGTCGACGCACTCGATGCGATCTCGTCACCGCGGTACATGCCTCGGCGCTTTCTCAAGACCATGAAGCCGCCAGAAGCGTTCAACATCTCGGTCCACGACGTACGTGTGCTCAGTGGTGTTGATATTGTCGAAAAGATAGTCGAGAACGTCGAGACTCACGACTGCGTGTGCTGTGAACAGGAGATCCAACTGATCACACTCAAAGTCTTTAGTCCATCGACGCGGATCCGACTTGGCGGCATCGTGAGCGCGCGGTCAGTCAAGTACCTCGGGAAGCTCGCAACGAAGCTCGCAGATCAAGAGACACGCGACTCGTGGTGGCTCGAGTTGCGAGAAGAGGTGCGCCGTGGACGCACTCGCTGTCAGGCAGTGTGTGTCGTACGGAGTGTCCTTACGCCTCAGTGCCTCGTGTGCGATGCTGCAGATCCGCGCGCACGCGCAGTCGCTCCAGTGCCCGTTCGTCATTGGCTATACTGAGTCTTGCACGATCCACGACGACGTCTGCGTCATCTCCGCCACGTGAGACATTGCCAACCTGCGCCTGAGCTGTCGATCTGTCGATCTGACTGATTGCCTAACCTTGCCGACCTCTGGGTGCATGTGCGTGGGGATGGGATGGATGCATCGACGCAGTGGCACAGCTGCTGTGCTCAAGAACCCGCCGAAAGAGAAGCCGAAGCGCGAGCCGAGCATGAGCTACGACGACGGCGACGACACGAGTGCGCTGCCATCTGCGTCGCCGCTGATTGCAAGTACGCCAGATCTCTTGAGTCGTCGCAGTCCAATGCTCGTGCACACGACGAGCGCAAGTGACGCTGCGCCGCGTGCCAAGAGCAGGTGCGATGAGGACACGTCGGTATCCAGACAGCAACTCTGTTGAGCGGTGCACCATACTAACTGTCCTGCTCTCACTCCTGCTCCTGCTGTGTGATAAGCAGGAAGAGCCGCGTAGCAGCGATCTCGCCGTGTCTGCTCTGCCACATTCCGTACTCGCGCTCGCTCGCGCCATTCTCTAAGTGTGTTGCCTCCCGCCCTGCATGTCGAGTCGCCTTGCTCATGGCGCTAAACTGACACTGTTCGTGCTACTGGCGACCCCAGCATGCGCATGGTCCGATGTGGGATCTGTGGGAACAAGTGGGTGCCCGAAATGCTCATTGCGTCCATTGAGCCGCCGTCAGGACTCGCAATGATGGGCAAAGGCACGTTCCTCCAAGCGCGCGTGTGTCGCCAGCGTCGCAAAGGCGCCGGCGATGTGAACGCGACGATCGTGTCCGAGTCGCTGCCGTTCCTCGAGTACGAACTCTACCGACAGGTTGGGCTTCTCTCAGTCTGTGCGTATGCATCTATGGGGCCTTTGATGAGCAGCTCCAGACGACTGACACTTGCTGTCGCTGCTCGCTCTCGCCAGTTGATCGTGAAGATGAAGGTCTTGGGTGTGAACGCCGTCTTTGGCTTTGACTCGCAGATCCAGGTCTCTCGCCCTCCCCTCTCCTTCTGGCTGATGTCTACTGGCTGACCATGTCAAAGACGTTCGAGGACAGTCAGACTCACACATACTCTCTCGCTCTCTGTCCATAGATCGGCGGGTCGTTGATCGTCGGTGTCATCACTGGCACGGGACTCTATTTGCCAGCGCTGCCGCCACCGCCGACGCTCCGCATTGAGCGCAACATCGACGTACGTCCATCGCATGCCGTCTATCACTCGCAAAGGCGCCTCGACATCTCACAGCACGCTCTCTCTCTCTCGGACTCTTGTCTGTAGGTGAAAGACGACGAAGACCGGCGCCTCGTGAAGCTCCAAAACCAGATCGAAGCACTGAGCACGTTCAACAAAGACAAGGTACGCAGGCGCTCGCTCGCTTGCGTGAGACGTGGTGCAGCCATGGCCGACGGACACTTGACACTGCTGCGACAACACGCCAGCTCCATCGCGACCGCGTGAGCGTCGTGCAGCCCGAGCACGAGTACTTTGCCACGCGCACGTTCCGCGCGCAGCACGGAGCAACCAACAGCGCAGGCTCGCTCTTGGCAGGTCTGGACGACGACAGTCGCGGCTACAAGCGGTTCTTGCTCCCGCCGACGCAAGCGCGCATGGCGCAGCGGCGCATGCGACGCAAAGCCCAGCAGCAGCAGCAGCAGCTCCAGCAGCTTGCAGCGTCTGCTGACGCAGCGAAAGACGGTAGCAAGACAAGCGCGTCGCTCTTGTTGTCGCCGCCTTTGGAGCTCACAGTCGCGACGACAGCAGCCGCGCAGAGCAGCAGCGCTGCGTCCGGATCAGTTGAGAACGAGAGCAAGAGCACCAACTTGAGCTCGTCGTCCGAGTCGAGCTCCGAGTCTGAAGAAGAAGCGCTCGCGGACGGCTTCAGGTCTGCTCTTCAGGCTCATGTGTCAAGAGAGAGTCGTGGCGTGGCGTGGTGGCGTGTGTGACTCACACTGCTTGCTTGCGTGTCTGTGTGTGTGTCTGTAGTGACTCGAAAGAGACGTTTGTGCTGGAGATCGACGACGAGACGGACGAAGACCTCATGTCCGTCCTCATTGAGCAAGAGTTACCCGAGGTGCGTCCGTTGGCTCTCGCTCTCACTCGCTCTCTATCGACCCATCGATCTGCCGCCAGACTCTGACGCCTGTGCGTCTTGCGCTGCTAGGGCATCTACATGTGCAACACAGACCGCTTGCCGGGCGACTTTACTCCTGGCGAGAACGTCCACCTCATCGTCTCCATGAAGCGCGTCGAGTGGGACGAAGACCGGATGCGCGACACGCGTCTGAACGAACTGCTCTCAGTCGTCTTCAAAGAGCTCTTTGCCAGGTACAGGTGGCTCCGTCGCGCGCGCTCTTTGGCATCCGCACTCGAGCGTCCGCCCTTACACTCTGCGTCCTGTGGCTCATGCCTCGCGCTCGCTCGCTCTCACTTGCTCAGTCTGCTCTTCAAGATCCGCTCGTACGCGCCATGCGCGATCTGCGGTGTCAAGACCCGCACGTCCGTCGCATCCGAGACGATGGTACGTTGCCGTCCTCGCGAGTCTCTCTCGCGTTTGCTCGTCTCTCACTCACTCACACCTGCCGCACTGCGCTCGCCTCGTACGTTTGCATCCGTCGGTAGATCGAAGTCGTGCTGATCGGCATGGTGCTGCTCGAGAAAGCGTCGGTCGAGCCACTGGAGAGCATGCTCGCAGAGGCAGCGCTCGCACTGGAGCTCGAAGAGAAGAAGCGCGCGTGGCCAAGTGACTTGAGCGCCTCGAGTAGCGACAGCGCCACAGCAGCAGCAACGCACTCGAGCACGAGTGCCACGGGCGTCGTCGTTCACGACATTGAGCTCGCCGGGCGGAGTCGCTTGCAGATCCCGACGCCACTCAACAGCGTCTCGCACCTCCGCGGCATTGCGCACCCGAGCGGCGCGCGCTTTGGGACATCGTCGTCGTCGTCCTCTGCGCCTGCAACGTCGTACGGCCGCGAGTGGATCGAGCTCACGCCGCTCGCGTACATCCCGAGTGCGCACGTGACGCGGTACTTGGGACGTGTGACGCTCCACTTCATCAAAGAGTCCTGGACTGTGCGCGAGAGCGGCGGCCTCGGCGCGTTCTACCACTTGTTTGTGAACGAAGCGATCGCGATCGTGCGCGCGCACGTGCGGTCGCTCGGTGGCAATGCGATGCTCACGTTCCGGCTCGTGCCGATCGAGTCGAGCCAGCTGTACCGGAACCAAGTGTACAACATGATTAGCATCACAGGCGACGCCGTCATGATCGAGCGCGAGACGCACGAGCTCAACTTTGCGTACCCGCCGAGCTCATGGACGCTCAAGTCGTCGGCGCGCGTCGTCGAAGATGCCGAGGACGCAAGCGCGAGCTTCTCGGCCGATGCAGCAGTGCCACTGCCGAGCAGCAGTAGCACGGGCGGCGGCGACCTCCGCTACTTGGCACGCTCAGTCTCGGACTCGACGTACTGAGTTTGTTGGTCTCGGTCTCTCTCTCTCTCTCTCTCTCTCTGAGCGGAGGTGGCAGGACGCTAGGCGAGCGAGCGAGCAAGTGCGAGGGAGGGCGAGAGTGTAGGAACATGGCGGTTGCTTGGGTCCGTGTCACCGACGCGCAACGACAGTCGCAATGATCGCTGCCATGCGCTCGGCCAAGTCTGCAGCCTCTGTGTCGTCGGCACCTGGCGTCTCGCTACTGTCGCTGTCGCTGGTGCTCTGGAGCAACCCCGCCGCCTGGACGTGAGCGAGCACCTGGCGCAGGCGCAGGAGCGCTGGGAGCATCTTGCACGCGAGCACGAGTGCCGCAGTCGCTGCGACGTGGTCGACCAAGACACTCGTGAACGTGATTGTCAAGCGCAGGAGCTCGAGGAACTCGGACGCTTCCAAGACGCTCGTCGCTGGTGCTGGCGCTGCGGAGCTAGCGGTGCTCGTTGTGGCCGGAGACGAGCGTGCTGGCGTCTGGACGTCGTGCGCGTTGAGCGTCTGGACGAGCGCATGGAGCGTCTCGACCAGCAGCTGGTGCTGCGCGACGGACGCTCTCGCAAAGATGCTCGCGTCGCGCTGGAGACAGTTGAGCAGCAGCACGAGCGCGTAGACGCGAAAGTTCGACGCGTCCTCGGACGACGGCGCTCCAGTGGCCGCTTTGCGCCGCCCTCGCCCTCGCCCTCGCGCTGTAGCCGAGTCCCGATCACGAGGAGCGCCGACGTGGACGCTCTGATGCAGGAACTTGACAACACTTGGCACGAGCCGCGCGATCTGCTGGAGCATGGCGTCGTCTGCGATCACGACGATCCACCCGAGCACAAAGAACGCGTCGCCCTGTGCCCAGCGGTTCTTGCACGTCGCCATGCGCACGAGACGCGCGAGAGCGACTGCGCCGTGCCGGTCGAGCAAGTGCTGCCCCGCGACGCGCGAGATGCAGAGCGAGCCAAGTGCGTTCGCAGCTTTGCACTTGAGCAGCACGTCGCGTGAGCTGAGCGCTGCGAGAATGTGCGCGACTGGTGTGCTGCTGCTGTCGCCAGCATCATCGTCGGCGCTGTCGTGGCTTGCAAGAGCTGAGCTAGTGTCTGCGTTGGCTCCACGTGCGCTGCTGTCGATAGCACCAACAGCTTGATCAGGTCCGTCGACGAGGAGCCGCCGCACTTCCATGCTCATGGCGTCGAGCGGCAGCGCTGCGATCTCCGTCAGCGCGTCGACAAAGTCGCGCATTGCAGCGTTCTTCCGGCCGGTCGCTGGGTCCCAAGCACAGAGGCACTCGCGCAGCTGCTGCACGTACGCGTCGAGAGAGTCGCCATCGCTACTGCTGCTGCTGCTGATGTCTGCAGCGTCGAGCAGCAGCGCAGTCGTTGCGCTCATCGCCATCGCCATGCTGGTCAAGGCAGAAATTGCTGGCGATGGAAAAGCGCAAATATTGATAATCAGGAGTTGACAGCAACAAAATATGTGGCCATGACGAATCATTTTGGACGGCAACACTTGATGGCCTTGTTTATTTCACTACCAGAACAGAGCACCTTAGCAACCTGGTCGAGACAACCAGTGGCGAAGTCGTCGACCTCACGAGCTGTGGGCTTCTCTGTCGCGATGCACATAACGACACGATCACGCAGAGTCGTGTCGCCACTGCCAACTCATCGCCGACTGTAGAGCCGCTCGGACGAGTTGATCTGGCGCGACGAGCGCGTGTGCTTGAGCAAGAGCGCGGCTTGCGTTGTCCCGGGGACGACCAGCGACCTGCACGCAAGACACAAGCAACACGGAGCACACGACGTGAGCCCACTGGACCAAACAAGCGCTGTGCACACAGCACGGTCGACGCACTGGATGAATGGCTCGAGCTGCTCGATCGTCCACTTCTCCTGGACACCAAAGAGCGTCTCGAAGCGCTGCTTCGCGTCCAGCGGCAAGTCCTCTGCGTTCAAGTACACGACGCGCGTGGGCTTCCCGCGCTGCGTCTTGATAAGACCGACGCCGCGCAGCATGTCGATGCTCACGCGCACGTGCTCAGGGACGCGCAGTGCCCACTTGTCCATGAACTGGTCGAGGCTCCAGCCGTCGCTGTCTGCCGCAGCAGCACTGCTTGCACTTGCGCGCTGCTCTTCAAAGAGCTGCTTGGCGCAAAAGCTTGCGATCTTGCTGGCGTCGAGGGTGCAGTGCTCAGTGTTGTCAGTCGACGCGACGACACTGCCGTAGATCTTGCAACACTGTCGAATGGCAACGAGCGGGTGCGCAAGTTCTTGCTGTAGCTGCGCAAGGGACACGCCAGGTGCCGCAAGCGCGTTCCAGTCGTTCTGGACAACTGCATCGAGCAAGTCGCCAAACACGCGCGACTGGTACGACGCACTCAGGAGGCGCCAGGTGCCTGTCGCATACAAATCCAGACACCGGACAAGCGCAATGAGAGTGTGACTGTGATGCCGGGCAACAGACTGACTGACTGACTAACTCGATCGATTGATTGATCAAGCAAGTGCAAAAGCACAAGCAAGCGAGAGAGAGACAGCGTGCGTGGGCGTACCTCCGTCTTGAAACGCGTGCAGCTGCGCGAGCATGTCGAGCACTTCGCGCTCGCTCGATTGGAGCGCAGTCACGAGGTCGGCGGTCGTGTAGAGGCGACTGTGCTTTGCGCGTTTGAGCGGCGCAGCTGCAGGTGCGCGCGCCTGCTCAAGCGGCGACTCCATGAGCAGCGCCTTCAAGCGCATCGTGTCTTGCGCTTTGGGCTGGAGCTGCCAAGCGCAATGACCAGAACGCAAACAACCAAGCAAGTCAGCGCGTGTGAGCAGCGCGCACAAGCGACTCGCGACAAACAGACGCAGAGGGAGACGCACCAAGTAGTGGAACGCAGCAGACCCGCGCACAACGATCTCGTCCCGCGCAGTCGTCGTCGCATCCGACGTCGCTGGCGCCGCCCATGTCGTGTGCTCCGTCACCAAGCGCAGGTTCGACGTGTCCTCTTTTGTGATGAAGAACGACTTGCTCGACGTGCAGAGCACTGCGCGGTCCGCTGGCCCACCGACAATGAACACTCTGTTATCGCGTGCAACGCAACGTACGCGTTCGAGAGCAGAGCGACATGTGAACAGACGCGATCGAGATCGTAGGCGAGCTCATTCACGCCATACACAAGAAAGAGCGATGACCCCCACAAGCAACGCTCGTACGTACTTGTCGCCAGTCTGCAGCGCTTGCTCGACATCGGCGTTGAGCTCAAGAAGGCGGAACGTGTCGGCGCTGAAGTCGCGCGCAGTCACGAGCACTTGCTGCTTTGGCGCTCCTGCCACAGCAGCACTCGTCGCTGGTGTCCTGTTCGTCGCCATCGGTGCAGCCTCACCTCGAAAGGCTAGGACGTGCACACAAAGCCAACTCTGGCGTTCGTGAACGCCGTCGACTGCAATAGTGAAAGCAAGCAGTTCATTTCCAGAACGATCTCATTTGATTATACTAATTAAACTCTCGCCTTCACTGTAGTTTCTGGAAACCTTACATCTTACGAACTTCGTAAAATTTAGGAACGGGGTAGAATCGGCTTCTACTCTCGACATGCCAAAGAACAGCCGCTTGACGCAAGCAGCGCTTGCCGCTGCACGACATCCTGCCGTGCAGGAGGGGTACTCCATCACAGATGCCATTGCAGTCGGGGCTCAGAGGCATTCATTCATATTATCTCTAGCGTTCTTTCATCCGACTTTCGGGCTTTCCAGTCCACATACAAAATGCAAGGTTATTCGTTCTGGTGACTTTTGTTTCCTGACTTTCTTTTTCAGTCAACATAATCAACTCAAGTTTATTCGTTCCGAACCCATTGGCCCTCTTCAAATGTGACGAATGTTATCTTCACATTTCAACAACGACAAGCGGCTCATTCGCTCTTCGCTCGCTTCTTGTTCGTGTACACGCACCGCTTGCTCGAGCGCGAACACGCTCTTCGGCAGCAACGAACGCGATGCTCTGGCGCAGGAACTCGAGATCTCACAGTGGCGCGCAAGTGATGCTCGAGGTTCGAGGGCGATGCATGCGACTCTACGTCTCGGCTCACTGCTTTAGCATCATTGCCAGTTCCGACAAGGCTCGGGTCCTCGTAGAGTCAGTCGCTTGTGCCTGAGCCTCCTCGATTCGTGGAGCATCTTGATGTCACTACCAGCAGCTACACAAGCAGCGATAGCAACAGCGAATATGCGCTCACCTGTGTGTGCTGCTTGTGTCGCTACGGTGCATTCCCAATCGCAGTGCGTCTGCCCACGCGTGCCCACTCACAAGTGTGCATGGCTCGTTCTGCGTTTCGCAGCTCCAG
>JAASFT010001028.1:0-10441 GCA_023333885.1 Globisporangium parvum
ACACAGACACACACAGACACACACAGACACACACAGACACATACACATGGCCATGGCGCAGTCGTTGTATCCACAGCAGCAGCAGCATCCACAGCACCAACCGCAGCACCATCAAATGCAGCAAGCGCAGTATGCACCGACGGGCGTCGCGTCGTGCAGCATCCGCGTGATCGACCTCGACGACGCGTCGACGCGCGTCGTGTCGTGGGACCCGAACGTGCCGGACCAGGTGTTTGAGTCGCTCATTGAGTCGCAGCTCCGCGCGCAGTTTGGCGTGTCGGACGAAGCGTGGGTCGACCTCATTGACACGGCGAACTCGAGCCTCGTGCAGATCAGCAAAGACGTGCTCGCGCGCGTCGCGCATCCGCTCTGTCTCTGCCTCTCGCCCAAGACCGAGGCGCTCGCGCCCATGAAGCGCAACGAAGTGTTTGAAGTCGTCTTTGCGGAGCGCGCGCTCGGCATGACGATCCGCGAGCACAACGACTCGGTCATTGTGAACCAGTTCAAGCGCCGGCCAGACAACAGCCCCGGGCCAGCCGAAGCGAGCGGTCGGATCCAGATCGACGACGTGATCTACAAAGTCCAAGGCGCGCGGACAGTCGGTCGGAGCTACGACAGCGTCGTGCAGATGCTCCAGACCCAGACGCGGCCGCTTGCGATCCAGTTCTTCCGGCCGTTCCCGCGCAACGGGCTCTTTGCAGTCGAGTTCCGCGGCGCGAGTCTCAACATGACGATCACCACCGACGACGTGAACGTGATCGTGAAAGACTTGCCCATGGCGCATCCGAACATCGTCGGGTACGCCGAAGCGCACGGCGTGCGGCAGTTTGACATCATCCACGCAGTCGACGGCGAGGTCATTCGCGGGCTCGAGTACAACCGCGCGATTGCGCTCTTGAGCCGCCCCGTGCGGCCCATGATCGTCGTGTTTGCGCGGTCGAAAGTCGCGGCGCCGCAGACGCCGAGTCGCTCGACCGGCGTCATGACGAGTCGGTTCTCGTTTGCGTCGAGCGTTGCGCCGTCGCCGCGCGGGAGTGTCCGGCGCGGCTCGGGCTGCAGCGGGCAGAGCACGAGCGAGATGCTCGTGGAGGACATGCTCGAGTTCTGCGACGGCTTTGCGACCGAAGGCGTGCTGAGTGCGAAAGAGATCGAGGCGCTGAAAGAGATGGTGCTGTCGATGCGGCCAGACGTGTGCAGCGCCGTGAAGCGCAAGAACCGGAACGCGATCGTCGCGATTGTCCGGTCGCCTGCGATGCGCCTCTGGGACTCGCTCTTGAAGACGCGCGAGAGCATCTTGCTCGCGGGGCCGGTCACGCTCAAGCGCAAGAAGCGCTTCCACTTGCTCTTGACCGACCACGAGCGCCTCTTGCTCGTGAACCGCGACACTAACTTATTAGAAGACGAGATCATGTGCTCGCAGATCGTGACCGTGAGCTCGCGCGTCAAGTTCCAAGAGCTCTTGGTCTCGACGCCCAAGCACGAGTACGTGCTCGTGGACAACTTCATCGGTCCCGTGATCTGGGTCCGCGCGATCCTGCCGTTCACGTGCACGCAGGGCGTGCTCAAGGTCGCGAGCAGCCGGCGCTTCATTGGCTCGAAGAAGCGCTTCTTTGTGCTCCAAGGCACGCGCTTGACGGGCTACAAGCGCGAGAGCATGGTGCACCAAGTCGGCGCCAAGTCGAGCTCGATCCAGCTCACGGACGCGGTGATCGAGTCGGACCCGAAAGCGCTGACGTTTGCGATCAACACGCCCGAGTTCACGCAGAGCGGGAAGAAGCTCATCCTCACGGCGCCGTCCTCGCGCGAGTTCAACAAGTGGATCACCGCGCTGAACGCGCTCTCGAGCGCTGGGCCGCCGAGCGCATGAGCGCGCGTGGCAGTGGCGATCGAGCGCGTGCAAGCGACGACGACGACGACGAGCGCGCACGTGGTGGTGGTGATGGTGGTGATGGTGGGGATGATGAGGATCATGATGATGAAGTAATGAAGTCTCGATGGCGATCGTCGTGTCTCTAGAGTGCGTGAGTGGTCTCGCTGTCGTCCTACGCCGCCTCTGCGCTCGGTCGTCAGTGGCCGCAGGCGCTAGGAGCTGACAGCAGCAGCAGCAGCAGCAGCTTCGAGGTCGCGCGCCGTCGCACTCAAGTGCGCCTCGGACGTGTGGAAGACCCAGGTCTGGAAGAACGCGAGCTTCTTCACGACGCGCGCGAGCTGCGAGCGCGCGCTGCGGTGCTGCGTCCGCGCGTCTTTCGTCTGCGCGCGCGGCGCAGCGGCCACGTGCGCAGCGTACGCGCGGAGGAGCGCGAGGGCGTCTGCGAGCGCGTCCAAGACAAACGTCTTGCACTGCAGCAAGCGCGTGACGTCGTGCACGACGCGCTGGTTCAGCGCGCGCACGTGGCCGCTCGTGCTCGCGCTGCTCCCGTCGTACGCCGCGTCGACGTGTTTGCACAAGCACGCGTGGAGCACGAGCTCGACGGCGTCGTACGTCACGTCTGCGTGCGTGAGCACTGGCGCGAGGTGCAGCAGCGCTGTCGCGGCCTCGAGTGGGTCCTGCTCCCAGTCGCCATTGAACGTCCGGAGCACGAGCGCGTAGCTAAAGAGGACGTCGATGACGTGGATCCGCAGCAGTGGCGACGGCGCGCGGCCCGCGAGCAGCGCGTCGAGACTCGTCGGCATCGCACGGGCGGCTGCGTGCGTGAAGAGCGCAGCTGGGAACGCCGCGGCTTCGATCATCACTGGTCCACTCGGCGCGACGAGCTCGCTCGCATCGACACGGTCGCTCGCGCTGATCTCTTGGATCACGAGCGCTCGGCGCCGAGCGTCCGTCTCGCGCTCGTACGCGCGAACGTCGAGGAGCCACCACGGCTGCCAGAGCGCGACGAAGTGGCTCAAGCGACCGTCTGCGACTTCCGCCAAGAACTGCTTGCGCTGCTGCGGCGTGAGCGCGTCGAGCGACAACTGCGCGCCGTCGCCGTCGCCGTCTGCGAGTGCAAGTGTCGCCAGGCGTGCGAGTGCCTCCTCGTCGTCGTCGCTGGTGCTGCTTGTGTGAGTACTGGCGAGCAAGCTGCTCGCCGACTCGTCCTGGAACTGCTTGACGCGCGCGAGCATCTCATTCACTTTGCGCTGCGCCGAGCTGTCGCCTTGGTGCGCATCTGCGCTCTCGAGCTCCACGGCGCTGCGCACGTGCGCTTCAAAGAACTGCTCCGTGCACGCGTCGCCGTGGCGCTTGTAGCACGCAGCGCTGCAGTACGGCGCATTGCAGCGCGGACAGGTGTAGCGCGCTGCGTTCTGCGCGCATACGCGGCACACGCGGGCAGCCGACGTGGCAAAGAGCGCTGCGCCACTATCGGTAGTGCTGCTGCTGCGCACAGCGAGGTCTGGCGTCGCCGGTGCGTCGTGCACCACCGTGCGGAGCGAGCCGAGCCGAATCGGCACGCGGTGTGCTTGCATCGTGTGCGAAATCCAATTCGTGCGACTCGAGGTAATGCACGTGCGTTTTGTAGAATGTATTTTGCATCGACTCGAATCAGCAGCGACACGATAGCTACCAGAACGGCTGGAAGTGGTGGTGCCAGAGCGTGAGCCAGCGCTTGCGCGCGTCGAGCACGACAAAGCACGAGCTGAAGCGAGAGGCGGGCGAGGGGAACACGCCGTCGACAGCGTACACGCGCGATGTCACTTCGACGCCGCCGCTGCCTGCGCGGTCGCTCTTCTTGACCGACACGAGCGCTTTGTACAGCCGCTTTGCGAGCTGCTCGTACGGCGCGAACGCGTCGTCGCTCTGGCACATTGCGCCGCCAATGACGAGTGCCTTGAGGAGACAGAAGAGCAGCTCGTGTTGCTCGTCGTCGTCGCGAAACACGTCCGCGTGCTCGGTCTCGGGGTTCACAAACATGTCTTTGAGCAAGTCGCTCGCAGTCGCGCCGTCGTGGACGTCGTCGAGACAGCGCCGCAGTGCGCCGGACGGTGTCACGATGCCTGCGTCGACGAGACGATCAAAGAACGCGAGTGTCGTCACGCTCGTGCGCAGCGGTCGGCACGAAATGCGCTTCGTGCTGCTCTGGAGCTCCGTCGGGAGCTGCTCAGCAGATCCACACACACACACACGCATTGTGTGAGCAGCGATAGTGGCAGTGCAAGTAGCCTAGCGCCATCGCCAGACAGATCGATACTCAGACAGACGACGCACAGAGAGCACTGCGTGCACGCGTGCGTCTTGGAAGAACTGCGCAATGAGCGCGTCGTCGCAGTCGCTCGTGATGCGCTGCTTGACGCGAAAGCGCTGGAGCTGCAGCGTCGCGTCGAGGTTCCTGTTCATGTCCGGTGTCGTCGAACGTCGGAGCACGACGGCGTGAGTGCGAGCGAGCGCTTCGTATGCGTCCGTGGACCTGCTCAAGCACATATGTAGCGCACCACTGCAGCAGCTTCTGCTTGACTCTCCGTCGCGCAGGAGCGGGATGCTGTCGGGAATGAGCTCAAAGCGCGCCTCGCTCGCACTCGCGTGCTCTGAGAGTGTGACCGCTTGGTTGGCTACTGCTTCTGTCGCAGGCATCGCTGCTCGCTTGGCTGTCTGCGCTGCGAGCTCTCGGGAATGCCCTCGACCTTGAGCGCACACACGCACTCGAGTCGCGAAGCGCCGCGACGCTTGGAGACGAATCGCGGGCAGATATCTACATCGCGCTCGCGCTCGACTGCGAAGCGAAGGGCACGAGAGCGATTGCTTCGTTGCAGAACGTCGCCATGTGCACTCGTAGCAGTGTTGTTGGTGGTCGTGCACCACCCATTGCGTCCTGCAGGCGTCAGTGCTCGAGCAAGTGACTCGAAGTCCCGCCAGCGCTATTCGCGGCTGTGTGGGATGCGTGGCGTTCATCACAGAGCACTGCCGCCTGGCACATTCGTCGACCGCCTTCACTGTGCGCTCTCGCCATCGCTTGCTTGCTCGCTCGCCAACCACGCAACGCAGCTGGAGCATTTGACTCTCGCGCAAACGCACCAGCTCCCGCACGTTGAGAGACAGAGCATGAACCTGCTCCTCAAAGCCACGCGCAAGGTCGTGACGTGGTGGTTCGACTTCCAGGTCGAGCTCCATGGTGAGTACTCGCTCGAGCGTCTGCGCACGTTTGACGCATATGCCAAGACCACGAGCTTGCTCCGCGTGGTCGCGGTCTGCTGCCTCACACCACTCCCGAACCTCGTGTTCATCACGCTCATCGACTGCGTGCCGCTCGCCGACCCAAAGGCTGGCACGAACGCGAACTACGTCCACTGGCTCCGGAACTTCTTCACGGTGGTCCTGATCACATGGACAGTCATGGTGCAGTTCAAGCACACGGTGCAGGGTCTGACGTTCACGACCACGCGCATGGTTGTGCTCTCTGTCACGCCAAGTGTCTTGAGCGTCGCATTCGAGTACGCCGTCTCGCTCGCGATTGGCTTCCCGCTGCCGTTCGCAATGGTCTTCGGCACGCCGCTCTGGAGCCTCGCCGTCTTTGTGCTCCTTGCGTACTACTTCCGCGCCGCGCTCCAGGCCGACGCACAGCTCCGCACGGACTTGACCAACTACACGTTCGTGTTCCTCTGCCAGATCTCGCTCACGTTCATCTACCCGGCGTACATCTACGGCTTCGTCTCGATCGACGCGAGTGCCCAGACGCTCTACGTCGTGCTCCTACCGATCCTGAAGATCGCGCTGAAGAACTGGATGAGCAAGTTCCTCGGCGAGCTCGACGACCTCAAGCCCGAGATCGTGATCATCAACATCGAGGTGTTCAGCGCGCTGTACGTCGCGTGCTGCATGCAGCAGTCGTCGTCGATCAAGACGACGCTCGTGATCTCGCTCATCGACTGGCTCCAGGCGCTGCTGTCGCTGCACGACATCTTTGCCGCCCACGCCGACGTACAGAAGTTCATGGCGCTGATCCCACCGACGCATGCGTGGCACGGCAAGTCGTTTGTCGAAGTTGCGTTGATCGTCATTGCGGAAGACCCGGGCGTGCGCTCGCATCCGTCGCTGCGTCAAGTGTGCGCGCACACGGGAGCGACAGTGATCGCGACGCTGCGGCCACCGAAGCCAGCAAAGACAGACGCATCGAAAGCGCAGCAACGAAGTGCCGGCGCACGGATCGCTCCATCACCGATCGTGCCGAGCACGCTGAGGACTCGTGAGACGAGCATCTTGCCAGTCGAGGGAGCCGAGGCTGCGCTCATGAGTGCCGAACAGCGCGTGCAGTTCGTGAAGCGCGTGAACCAGCTGCTGTTCACGAGCAAGTTCGTCGTGCTCGTCGAGTACACCGAGGTGATCGTGCCGCTCATCTACAGTCTCTACGTCGCGGCAGTGTACCATCTCGAGAACCGCGCGTACTACAAGCAGATCGCGAGCTTGGAGACGCACGAGATCCAGCACCGCATCGCGAACGTCATGGTCTACTGCGGCCTCGAGCTCCTGTCGTTCCTGCTCGTGAGCGCGACGCTGCGGCGCAGGCTCGGCGTTCCGACGTTCAAGCAGCTCACACTCGTGCTCGAGAAGCAGTGGGTCGTCGTGCAGTCCAAGCTCCTGCTCTGGCTCGTGTACGCCGTGCAGACATCGCTCGACCACATTGGTACGCGCATGCTTGTGTGCGTGTGTGATGGGTCTCATCCAGTGCGACGGCGAAGGCACCAGCACTGACCGCTTTGCTTGGCTTCTCTGTCGAGGACACCAGGTGCAGACTACAGCTTCCAGTTCCGCTGGCTCCACACGCCAGCAGCCTGAGCACCGTTCATCGTTGATCGCATACGAAGAGGAGACACGGTTGACACGAAAGGCTCTCTCTCGCTCTCTCTCTCTCTATGTGTGTGCGCACTTGCCGCCGCCGGCGTCTACGCCTCGCGCTTCTCGAACGCGACGATGTCCTCAATGAGACCGTGGATCGTCGAGTGGAGGATCACGCGCACACCACGCGCGGCTGCGAGGCGCTTCTCTTTCGGGTGGAGCTTCACGTTGAAGCCAAAGATCGGGCACTTGCCATTGATCGCGACGTCAATGTCCTTTGTCGTGATGTTCCCAATGCCAATGCGCACGGTCTGTCGCAAGAGAGAGAGAGCGAGAGTGAGAGTGAGCCACGCGCGTCAGGTCACCACCAGCTCGAGCCTCAGGCTCGCGAGTGGGACGACGTACCGAGATGCCAGGCATGTCGTCGACCGTGTCCTGGATGCTCGTGAGCGACCCAGCGCCATCGGCTTTCACGATCACGGACTTGGTCGCAATCAAGTCGTCTTCACTCAGGTCATTGAGGTCCTCATCGTCCTCGTCGTCCTCGTCCTCGTCGTCTGCTGCTGCGCCACCGCCACTGGCACTGCTGCTGCTGCTGCCTTGGTAGACCAGCGTCTCCTCGATGTCGAGTGCCAGTTGCCTGTCAATCAATCAGTCAGTCAGGCTCGCCCACGTCCATCCATCCGCGCGCGCACAGACGCACCGCTGCTCCATGACCTGCTTCGCTCGCGCCTCGGGCAGCACAAAGAAGCCAAACTCGTTCGGCGCGTCCACGTTCTTCGACTTGTTCGCGTAGATCACGTCGACGACTGTGCCGGGCAGTGCCTCGGTGACCTCGACACCGTCTGCGCTCCGGAGGCTCCGGACTGCGCCGTGGATCATGTTGGCGACAAAGTGGTCGTGCTTGCGCAGCACGCCGGCGCGCACGAGCACGCGCAGGACCGTTCCGCGGCCTTTCATCGCAATGCTCTCGAGCACCACGCCCTCTGCGCACGTCGCGGGACTCACGTCAACGAGCCGCTGGCGCTGCGCTGCTGGCGCACTCACGATCGCTGCGATCGCGTCGGTCAATGCGTCGAGGTTCTGCGCCTGCGTGGCCGAGATCTCGACGATCGGACAGCGCTGGAGCGCGACGTAGCTCCGCACGTCGGCTTTCACCTGCGCGATCTGCTCGGGTGATGCGACGTCGACCTTGTTGAGGCACACGACGACGGGGATCCCAGCGTCTTCGATCGCACCAATGGACTCCGCGGTCTGGAGCAAACAGCCTTCGTCTGCGGCGATGACCAGGAGCACGAGGTCTGCCACGTGCGCCGCTGTCGTGCGCATGCGGAAGAAGTGAAAGTGCCCAGGCGTGTCGAGGAACGTCGCTGGGAGTCGGTCCGGTCCGAGCACTGCGTCCGCAACGTTGAGCTTCTGCGTGATGCCGTGCGCCTCGCGCGTCGCGACGCGTGCGTGGCGCAGAGCATCCATGAGCGTCGTCTTGCCGTGGTCGACGTGGCCCATGACTGCGATCACTGGTCGGCGGTGCATCGTCGTTGCGCTGCTCGCGCGCGGCGGCGACGAGAACGCGGGCTCGACGGCGTCGTACGCGACCTGGCGACCAAACTCGCGCGTTGCGACGTGCTGCGCCATGGCGAACGGCACGATCACCTGCTTGACGTTCTTGAACTCGAAGCGACTGTCGCCCCAGCGCATGTGGAGCTTCCGGTGCGCGCGCGTCGCGACGCGCTTGAGCACGTCGTCGAGCGGGACTTTGAGCGCTTTCGCGAGGTCGCGCACGCGAATGAGCGGCGGCAGCACGACCAGTGGCCGCTCAGGCGTTGCTCGCACAGCAGCAGCAGCAGCAGTGGCGATGCTTGTGCGACTGCTCCCGGCGGATGCAGCCGCAAGTGTGGGGAGTGGCGACGGCTGCTCGCGGTCACTGACATAGGCGTCTGCGCTCGGCGGACTCGGTCGAGACTTGAGCTGTCGCTGGACGCCTCGCCGACCTGTGCGCAGGCCACGGACGCTGCATGGCAGCACTGCAGCAGCAGTCGCCGTCGGTGGAGCAGGTGCGCTCGCGAGCGCGCGGCGCACGAGCAGCAGCATAGATCGTGAGTCTCTGTTGCGACCACCAGCGATTTCGATAGTATACTCAAGCCAAGTCACTTGGCTGGTTCAATGTGCACCATCATGCAAATCAATACTGATCGAAACGGTTCAGTCCTCACTCGTGCATCTGCGGCCGCGAACGCACTCGCCACCACCACTGGCGCGCGTCTCGAGAGTAGCAGCAGCAGCTACCGCGAGCGCTCGCACCTCAGACACGATGCTGGACCTGCGCGAGACGGCGTCAGGGGTCGTTGGCGCGTTCTGCTGCGTCTACGCAGGGCTGCCGTTCGAAGTGGTGAAGACGCGGCTGCAGACGCAGGGGGCGGTGAAGACGTACAACGGCGTGCTCCACGGCTTCCGCCGCATCGCAGCAGAAGAGGGCGTGGCGTCGCTCTGGAAAGGCGCTGTGCCTGCGCTCTCGAGCTCGATCATCGAGAACTCGGTGCTCTTTAGCGTGAACGGCATCGCCAAGCGCGCAGTGCTCGCGCTGCACACGAAGCGCACGCTCCAGCGCGACGACGAAGAGTACCAGCTCACGACGCTCGATGAAGCGCTCATGGGCAGTGTCGCCGGTGTCTTCTCCGCCACGGTGCGGCTCGAGCACTGTCTGTCTGTCTGTCTGTGTATCGCTGCTACTGACGAGTGTCTCCTTGATGTGGACGCTGCTGCTCCTGCTGGTGTCGCCCACTAGGCGATCACGCCAGCAGAGGTGATCAAGTGCAAGCTGCAGTTCCAGCGCGGGCGTCTCGGCAAAGGAGGTGCGTGCGCTCTGGCGCTTCACGCCTCACAGCGCGTCGCTGTTCGCTCACGCACGTCTGCGCTCTTGCCTGCCGATCGATCACGCAGAGTTCCACGGTCCATGGGACTGCCTCCGCAAGGTGTTCAAGCAAGAGGGCGTCCCCGGCCTCTTCCGCGGCTACTCGGCGCTGCTCCTGCGCGACGTGCCGTTCAACTTCTTCTTCTTCGGGTGCTACGAGGCGTACACGTCGGCGTGGGCGTCGTACCTCGGGAAGGAGTCGAAGAGCGAGCTCCACCCGCTGCTGATCCTCGCGTCCGGCGGGCTCGCTGGCGCGACGGGCTGGAGCGTCGTCTTCCCAGCCGACGTCCTCAAAGCGCACATGCAGACTGCGACGCAAGGCGCTGGCGTGAGTGGCGGCAAGCCCACGTCGCTTGGACTGCGCGGCGCAGCGCGACTTGTGTACTCGCAGTACGGCATCCGCGGGTTCTACCGCGGCTGGTCGGCGGCAGTGCTGCGGTCGTTCCCTGCGAACGGCTCGCTCTTCCTCGGCGTCGAGATGACGCACCGCTTCTTCCGCTTCATCGAAAGCAAGTGAGGCAGACGCACCTGTCTGACATGCAAGCGTCCACGCAATAGACACGAGCCAACCACTCGCCTTCCTCTCTCTCTCTCTCTCTTGGTGTCTTTGTCTTGGGGACGTGTGGTATGAGCAAGGTTGACGGCGGCAGCGCAGCATCAGGTCCGACACGGTCAAAGCAGCTCGCAGACGACATGGGAGATGGCTGGGCAAGGATCATGCAGTGCACGGCGTCCTCGCCCGCCGCCGCTCGAGCCATCCTGGACGCAGCAGGAGAGCCTCC
>JAASFT010000103.1:0-41172 GCA_023333885.1 Globisporangium parvum
AGCTGGAACAAGACAAGCTTTGAAGCGCTGCCAGCAGCAGTCGATCGATCTGCTGCGATCGTGAGCTCGGAGCCGAAGCACTTCGGCACGAACCTGCTCGCACAGGAGAGGTAGTCTGTGGGTTTGCATTGAAGTTAATCGAAAGTAGACACACAAATTTGCAAAAGAGCAGAAATCGCCCTTCATTCGATTCGTCTTCTTGCGTTTGTATAAGTGATTTATAACGGTAGATGTACACATGTTCAACACGCACAAACACGCAGGTGTGTGCATGTGTGCGTCGCTAGAGCAGCTCGTGTCTGTGCCTGTGCCTGTGCATGCGCCGCGTTGCTGGAGAGCACCGCCAGCTCATGCAAGGTCATGCCCTTAGTATATGCCACGCGGCAGAAAGAGCTCATGAAAACGTCGTACGCATGGATGCCAGCACGATGTCGTAAAGCGCTCGACTACATGATGCACAAGCCGAACCCGGTCGTGCAGGTGTGTGGCTCCGCCATGCTAAGCGCGGCACGGCGGACTGCAGCTCACAGCGACTCGTGCGTTTGTGCCGCAGGTGTTCTACCTGCTACTAGTTGCAGGTGGCTTCGGCGCATTCCTCGTCGCTGGACTGCCGCACCTCCCGAACGAAGCGCTCGGAGAGATCCACATGTATGTACGCGCCGCAGTCAGCAGGATGCGTCGATGCTCTCGGACTAACACTGCGTGCACCAGTCAAGTCGACTGTGATGTGGAGACGCACAAACTGACGCATCGTCACGGTGCCCAGCTATGCTAGTGTCGCTGTCGTCTTGGCAGCGCTGCTGTCGTTCATCTCGGCATCGACTGCTCCTCCAGGCGTGCTCCAACCACGTGCGCCGTGGATACTTGAGTGCCTTTGCGCGAGCTTGTAGCCTGCCTGCTCATCGACTGTGCGGGTGTGTGCTTGCTTGCGCTGCGCAGGCACACTCCAGTACTTTGACAACTACACACACGACAACGTGCTCTTCTTCGCTGATCGCACATGTGCGACCTGCAGCACCGCCAAGTACGCCTCCATCGTCATGTCCATCGCAAAGTCTCTCGTCCGCTCACAGCTCGCGTGTCTCTTGTCTTTTGTCTAAAGACTCGCGCGCTCCAAGCACTGCGCTGTCTGTGACGTCTGCGTCCCGCGCTTCGACCACCGTACGGACCTGTGTGTGCTTGATCCGACTCATGAACAGAGGGGCAGCGTTGATCCAGTTGACTGACACTTGCACGCTCTCGCCCTCTCTCTCGTGCGGTAGACTGCGTGTGGCTCAACGCGTGCATCGGTGAAGGGAACCACGTCGCATTCCTGCGCTTCCTCCTCGTGCGTCCACGGGACATTGTGCTCGTGTGTGTCTCTCTGTGAGAGGGAGCGGAGGTCGCGCTACTCACACCGTGTGTGCGGCGCTGCTACATCCAGGCGAACGTCGTCTTGAGCGCCTATGGCTCGTTCGTGCTCTTTTGGATCCTCTACGAAGAGTTCCAGCTCCTCCTGAACGAGCAGTTTGTGCACGAGAGCTCGCACGCAGTGGTGCAGAGCGACGTGTACATCGCGCTGCAGTACCTCGTCCACGCGGAAGCAGCTCTCACTGTGCTCTTCTTGCTCTGCGTCGTCATGGGTGCGTGCGATTCACTCGGTGTGTACATCTCTGGCATTGGACGTGCGCTCGCTCCCTCGGACTAACAAGCGAACGCATCGCTCGCGTGAACGAGCAGGCTCTGCGCTCGTCTGCTTCACTGGCTTCCACTGCTACCTCGTAGCGACCAACACGACGACGAACGAGTTCTTCAAACGCCGAGCGCGCGCTGCAAGCACAAGTCCTAACGCGTACAACCTCGGATCGGTACTCGCTAACGCACGTGAGCTCTGGCAGCCGCGGTACATCGCGCGAGCGCGAGCAATCGCTCGTGCGCGTCGCGCCAAGACCGAGTGATCGATCAGTCGAGAGGTCAGTTGAGAGGTTAGTTGAGATCTACTGGGCTGGCGTTGGATCGGCAATAGCCGACAGACGCCCACGCGATCGAGTCGACACGCACCGCTCTCGTAAGCGCAAGCTGCGGGGTCGTGAGTGGATGCATCTTTGAGCACACAGTGAAGATCTACCAACGTTGTGCAAGGTCGTGACGCATACTCAAAACAAGTTGTCGCAAGCCACGACCGGAGAGAGAGCCAACTCGAGGCCATGTCAGTTACCTCACTCTTGCTTCTGCGCTGGCGTGTGAAGCGTGTGTGAAGCGTGTGATAGGGAGATCCACGGCACTGGTAGTGCGTGTGTGACAGCGAGATGGCGTCGGCGCTCGCTGCGTTCGCGTACGGTCTAAGTGCCTCCGAGCCAGCAAAGGCTGCTCCTCGAAAGAAGAGTGGCGATGCAGACGCGCAGTCTGTCGATAGCGAAGACGAAGAGGAGCCAGCACTCGTGAAAGATGCGCCGCAACCGAGTTCGCTTGCTGCGTTTGCCAAGCAACAACAGCAGCCAGCACTCTCACTCGTTCAGATTGCCCAGCAAGAGCAGCAACAGGCACGTAGCAGCCCGCCGACGCTAGCAATGATCGCTGCGCAAGTGAACCACGAGGACGCAGAGATAGCCAAGCAGCACAGCAACCATGTCCAAAGTGTCTTGCAAGCCACGAGCGAAGTCGTGCGCGCGCAAGTGCAGACAAAGCAGCGGGCAGCTGTCGAGCAAGCGGTGCAGCAAGCCATTCTCGAGGACCAGCAGCAGCAGTATCAACAGGACGAGTTCGAGGACGACGACCCGGCGATTCACCAAGCAGCGAACTTGCTGCTTGCGAAGGCTGGCGCTGTTGCAAGCGGCAACAGCGATGCGAAGAGCCACGCGCCACCAGGTGCCTCGAAGAAGGCTGGACTTGCGCTCTCAGTTGACCGCCACGTGCTCAAGCAGCGGCAGGAGCGACATGGACTCCAGAGCAAGTCGACCGCGAAGGCGCAGACGATGAAGGACAAGCTCAGTTCGTTCCAGTTTCAGCAGCTCTCGCTCACGCAGCGCCGCGTCTTCCTCGCGACGCTCACAGGAGACAACAACAGCCATAGTAGCTGCGGAAGTGACGGCGCCAGACGCAAGAAGTGCAACATGGTGCGTTGCGATTGTGGGCATCTGTGACGCGAGTAGCCCTGTATGAGTTGACCGACCGCAGATGCATGCCTGTGGCTGCCTCGAGTAGGAAGCGATCCACGAGCTCGCAAAAGACAAGGCGAAGGTCCATCGACAGAAGCACAAGCCGAGGTCAAAGCCCGAGTTCGCCAAGCTCGATGACAATCGGCACTGCCGCTTCAAGCCGCGCTTTGCCACAGTCGGTGTGCAGCGCAGCACTCAAAAGTCTGGCAACGACTCGGACGGTGAGAGCGGCGGTGGGAACAACGCGGCGCAGCGCAACGAGGACTTTGTGCGGCGCATGGAAGCTGCGGAGCGCGCCAAGAACGAGCAGCTCCGGCGGACGCGCGAGGAGAAGGCGTACCTTGCGCGTGTGGACAAGAAAGTGCGCACATGTGTGGATCTCACGACTGCATCAACATGGACGCCGACAGTGTGACACTAAGCGTGCGAGCTGGCGATGTGGTTGCAGGAATGCCCGCTGTGCGGCAACCCGCAGTCGTACTCGGAGCTGAGTCAGAAGCGAAAGAAGTGCCCGAACTGCGGCGTCACGTACAAGAACCGCATCGCCTGGGTCCGAGCGACTGCTGCGTCGTTGGGAGCAATTGTGTGCGCTGCGTCTCGAGCATCTAACACCTCTGTTACCTCTCTGTCTCGTTCTGTGTGCGAACGTGCAGTGCGATTGCAGACCAGTTCTTGGAGCGCATGAAGGAGTACTGGACGCGCGACTCGAGGCAAAGCGGCAGCGCGAAGAGCGACAACTTTGCGGTGCCGCGAGTTCAGTTCGTCGTCCTCACAGCAGCAGCAGCAGTAGTGACAACACCAAGACAGGCCTCCATGGAGACGACGGCGAAGTCGTCACGTGGGCGAAAGTCCAGGACGAGTTCCTCGGTCGCGTGCACCAGGACTTGGTGCAGCGCGAACTCACGCGCGACGCGATCCTTCGCAAGATGCAGGAAGAGTGCTCGTTTGCGCCAAGCATCTCATCGAAAGCTGAGAAGGTGTGTCTGTGCGAGCGCGAGTGAGAGAGAGAGACATGGTAGAGCGTGCTGTGCTCTGTACGGCTCACAGCGCTGCTGCTTGGTCGTGGACTTTGGGGCTCTGCATGCACATGTAGCTAGACTTGGGGACGTTTGACGAGCGCCTTCGCCGCGACCTTGAGAATCGCAAAGTCCGACACGAGCAGGTGCGTGTCTCCATGATGTGCGCTTTGGCAGACTGGCGGCGGCAAAAGCACCAACGACGCTCGCTACGTGTACTACCACGCAATGCTACACTAGTACAAGATCCTCGCGGGTGCGATCGCAGCTGACTCGGCCGCACGAGCTGAAGCGAAGCGAGAGCATTTGGGGAACAGAGGCAGCAGCCGTCGCGTGTTCGTTGCGCCGACAAACTTCCAAGAGCGACTGCGGCTCGATCTTGAGAAGCGCCGAGAGCGCGAGCAGGACAGCCGCAATGGCCACGACATACGAAGCCACGGCGCGAGACCCAAGCAAACGCAGATCAAATGGTGACGAGAGCACTCGAGTGCACTCGGGACACTGCCAGCTCGCGCGAGGGTCGGTCAATGCAGACCAGTGGCAGCCGCTCGATGGCAAGGACAACTCTGCAGAGACCCACGCGTCGATTACCACCACACGCGCGACTGGTCGAACGCTGGCAACGATGTCCTCGTGCGTGCGCATCAAGTAGGAGACAATGAGCAACAGCTTCTGCACGACGCAGGGCCAGGAGAGCGTGCGTGACTAGCCGGCGCCAACCCAACAGCATACTGTAGTCGGCGAAAGCAGAGCGTGCTGCTGGTCCGTGGGTTCACTCGTTGTCGCGAGGCATCAAAGGGGGTCGCGAGAGAAATTGAAGTGGACGCGTGTGCCGTGGGCTCATGATGGCGCGTTGCCCAGCCAGAGATCCTGCGAGCGTGAGGCTTGCGAGTCCAAGATACTTGGACTCGCAAGGATATCCTCGGATGCAATCGCCCCGATCTGACGAGAGGTCACCGACCGGCTGGCTAGGTGTGTGCTGTGTGGACAGGACGCAAAACCGAATTGCGAAGCGTCGTGAGCGTGCGATGATGGCTCAGGGCGATCGAGCGAGCGAGCGGTCGATCGCGCGAGGCGACACATCTAGCGTGCTGCTTGTGCGCACTTGAGAGAGCTGGTTGTCGAGTGCAGGTGTGTGAGTCTCGAGAGTCTCGACCGAGCGTGTGCTGGCAGAGCTGGAAGACTCATCGACAAACTGACTGGTTTGGCTCGGCTTGTCTGCTTCGACAAAGCAAGCTCACACAGTGTGCGAGAGAGCTTCGAACCTAAGTGAATATCATGCTTTTTGTATGCGTTCGTTGTCACATCGAAACCTGCGCTTGACTTCTCGCTGGCTTCCCGCGCTCTCGAACCTCGAACCTCGAACCTCGAACCTCGAACCTCAAACCCTCGAACCTGCCAGCAGGCAGTGCAGCACAATCAAGCGAGACACACAAGGCGACGACCTCGACCTCGACATCGGTCGCACTCACGTCGGCTGGGTCGCACTCACGTTACGCGCACTCCGCTCTGCTCACCAGCTCCTCGACGCCTTCGCACGAGCACACACACACACGCACACACGCACACACAGCGAGACGAGCAAGCACACGCCAGGCGCAACCCCACCACCAACGCCCAGCAGACGCGGAAGAGAGCGCAAAGAACACGTCGAGCGCTATTTCCGTCGCAGCGCCTCATTAAGCTGCGCATTGCGAGCGAGTGACAGCGCTGCTGCTCCGATCCACGCGCTTCCTGCCACCACCATTCACTTGCGCGCCACGAGGTACGAAGCGCGCGGCGAGTGCTCGCGTTGGGTGGATGCTTGATGCACTGTGCTAATCGCGTGCATCTTGTGCATGCGCAGCCGCAAGTACGAGCGTCGCGAGTCCTTCAGTCGCTCTGTTCTTCGTGTTTGCTTCCCCGTGTTCGCTATCGTCGTCGTGACCCCCCCACCGCCTCCCGAGCGCCTCCGTCCCCAGCGTCGTCGATGCCGCTATTCCACCGATCGTCCGAGAAGAAGCAGCGCAGTCATCGCTTCAGCTTCCGCCGCCACTCGCACGAGCCGAGCGAGCCTGTGAAAGCCACCTCCACCGCCGCTGCCGCCGCGCCAGCAGCGTCAACAGCCACGACGTCTCGTCCACAGGCCGCATCGTCGTCGTCGTATCCCCAGAACTCGCGCTTCCCCGCGCCGCACGCGCCACCGAAAGACTCGAAAGCCGCCGGGTCCTCCATCACATCGGAAGCTGCGACGTCCGTCGCGTCGTCGCTCCGGTCGTCGTCGTCGCTGAGCTTCCTCGAGCGCAACTCGGGCGGCGCGAGCGGCGGCGCTGCGACAGCTGCTGAGACGTCGTCGTCGAGCGAGTCCGAGTCCGAAGCGGCTGCCGAGAGTCTCCTTGCGCGGCCGCTGAACAAAGCGAGCGCGAGTCGCTCGATCTCGAGCAGCAGCAGCACGAGCTCGCAGAGCATGCGCAACAGCCTCGCGGACTACCGGCAGCTCCGATGCTCCATGTCGTACAAGAACCGCGTGCAGACGACCGAGGCGTCGTTCCGGAACACGGCGCTCACAGCCGCAGCGAGCGACGGCCGCGCGTCGGACTTGCGCATGACCGACATGCGGTCGACGGAGCTGAGCGCGCGGATCAGCGAAGCGGGTCGGAGCGACGGCTCCGAGAGCCGCGAGAACTCGCTCCACGCACCAGCCGCAGAGGCATTGTCAGCTAGTGCGAGCGAGCAGGTCCGCGCGAGCGGCACGGAGAGCACATCGTCGAGCGACGTGCGCATGACGGAAGCGAACGTCGCGGCGATGCAGACGCGCCGCGCGCTGCAGCAGATGGTGCTGTCGCTCGAAGACGAGGACTCGGACAACGAGTACGAGTCCGAGAGCGAGTTTGTCCGCAGCAGCTCGTCCGAGAGCGCGGGCGGCGTGCTCCAAGTGAGCGCAGACGACTACCGCAAGTTCCAGTTCCGGCTGCGACAGCTCGAGGACTTGTGCCACGAGCAGGCGCGGAAGCAAGCGAGCATGGAGGAGACGATCGAGCGCGAGGTGCGCGACCGCACGCGCAAAGTCGTCGACGCCATGGAGAAGAACATCGCGATGTACAAGCAAGCGAAGGAGCTCGAGTGCGAGCGCGAGATCCAGAAGCGCGTCTCGGAGCTCGAAGGCACAGCACGCGGCTCGAGCCGGAGCACGAGCTTTCGCGAGAGCTCGAGCTTGCGCGCGAGTGTGCGCGAGCCGTCCGAGAAAGGCAAGCCGCTCGAGAAGCTCTTCCACCCGCGGCGCGCGCGTCGGCGGCTCGAGCTGCTGAAAGAGCGCGAGGAGCAGCAGAAGCGCGAGATGGAGCAGTTCCGCGAGTTCATTCGCTCGACCGAGGAGACGGCGGCGACACCAGTGTCGAACGGATCCACGACGTCGTTGGCCCTCAAGGGCTCGGCGGCCGCGGCTGCGGCTCTGAAAGAGCTCGGCGACCCGCACTTGACCGAGGCGCTGCTGCAGTCGTCGCACGAAGAGCTCATTGAGACCGTCTGCATCTTGCGCAAGCACGTGAGCGTCCAGGAGGCGCAGCTGAACGAAGCGAAGAGCCTCATTAGCGCGGCGATCGAAGCCCGCGAAGAAGCCGAGGAAACTGCGCGCGAAGCCGTGGAGCTCACGCTGCAGCTCGACTCGCGGTTAGAGCGCGCGAGCCAGGAGATCGTGTTCATCCGCGACGAGCTGCGCGAGTCCCAGCTCCACGCGCGGTCGCTCTCGCCCCGCAGCTTTGGCTCGCGGCCGAGCAGCGTGCACCTCGGCGGGCCCGACCGCAGACGTAGGAGTAGCAGCGGCCGCAGCCTGCTCTTCACGCCCTCAAGCTCGTGCTAACGACGGACCGCAGGCGCGTACCAACGCGGCACATTCGATCCTGACCACCGCTCGCTACGAGCCACGCCGCTGCCGCTCGCAGAGCGTGGCGCATCCACTAATTTAGCAAATAGTACGTCCGCAGGTGTCGCGACACCGCCACCCGCCATGCGCAGCAGCGTCTTTGGGCTCCGGCCCACACATCGTCCTGCGTCCTGCACGTCTGTTCACCACACACACTCACACGGTTGTCTCTCTCGCTCTCTCTCTCTCGCGTTCGCACACGTCTCCATCCTGATCCACACACTCACACACCTACTACCTCACATCCATACAGACTGCCACCTCGTCGAAGTCGACGCGCTTGACGGTCGCGTCTGCGCCACTTGACCACTCGACCACACGCACGCACTAGGTCACGGCCAACGACGACGCGCTAGTACGTCTCGGAGGCGGCGACCGACCCGGAGACGCTCAAGTTCGTCCGCGCGCAGCTGTCGCACACGCGCGACGGCTTCTTGCTCGAGCTGTACGCGAGCGTCCACTTGCGCTTCGAGCACGTGCCGCACACGAGGCAGCCGCAGAGGCTAGTGGACGATACGCACGAGAGCCTCACTCGTCAGCACCTCGCACGTACGAGACAGAGCCACAGCGCTTCTCGGATACACACACACGACGTACCGGCAGTGGTGCCGCGGCCGGTAGACTGCGAACGGGTGGTAGCAGATCGTGCAGACGTTCGATACCTTGTTGAACATGAACACAGGCGCGAGCGTCGCGTTGTTGATGCTGCGGCGGCGCAGGTCGAGTGCGTGCGGCGCCGCGTTGCCTGAGATGCAGTGCGCGAGTGCCCGGAGCCACTCTTCGCGCTCGGGCTGCGTCTGCGCTTCGAACACGTACGTCTTCTTCTCGCCTCGGATCTGATCCACCACATCGACCACATCCAACACATGAGCGTGAGCGTGAGGTGTCTGCTCGAAGATGGCAGCACGCGGCGCACGGCCACAGGGTCGCACCTCGTCCGACACAAACACGAGTCGAAAGAACGTGCTCTCGCGCATCGGCGCTGCTTCGCAGAGCTCGATGCTGATCGACTCGTCTGGCTGCGCGGCTTTGAACGCGGCCGAGAGTGAGAGACTCTGGAGCGTGAGCGAGATCCAGAGCCGATACGGTCGACGACCGCTGCCGCTGCCGCCACTCACAGTCTCAGCGCTCGTGACATTGAGCCAGCCGTTCTTGATCACGAACGCGCCTTCGAGCTCGTAGTCGCTCGCGACCTCGTCTTCGTTGACCAAGAGCTCGGAGCGGATGCTCGCGCGCCGCGACGGCGTCGGGCCGCGCAGCGACCGCGTAATGTTCTCGCGGATGCTCGCGATCCACGTGAGCTTCTCTTCCTCGGACTCGGCGAGCAGGATGAACGACTTGTGCTGCGAGAAGAAGTAGAACGCGCTGGAGAGCGTCGTCGCGCGAGTTCACGTGGTGAGTTCAATGCCACGTCAGCGTGCCGCCCTCGCAATCCCAGACAGCTACACACAGGCATTGCTCTCGTCACGTACGCTTGCGAGTTGGCGATGCCCGCGACCGAGTTGATCACTGCGGGGATCGACTCGGTGTCGTCCGAGACTTTGACTTCCCACAAGTCGATCAGGCGAAACTTCTTCTTCTGGAGGCCGCCGCCCATGCGACCGTACACGACAGCTGCAGCACCGTGCAACGAGAGTAGTAGGCGTGCAAGGAGGTGAGTGTGCGGCAGCGTCGATAGCCTCTCGCTCGCTCGCTCACACAACGCGACCGCCGCATCAGTGGACGCACCGTCTTCTAAGAGCACGATGTAGCACTTCTGGACCTTGCTCCGACAGACCTTGCGCAGCGTGCCGTCCTTCACGAACCGCTTGCCGCGCAAGTCGATGCCGACCTTCGCGCTGACCTCGTCGATCTTGCGCGCGTTCTCGCGCCGCGCGATGATCTCCTGGATCTTGAACGCGACCAAGTCGACGCTGTTGATCGCAGCTTGGAGCGGCGCGTAGTCAATGTGCTCCGCCGATGTGCTCTCGAGCAGCTCCTGCAGCAGCATCTTGTAGCGCGGGATGCGCTCCATCGGCATGTTCAAGTACGTGTGCAAGCGGTTGATGCTCGCCTCCTCCGGCATCTCTTTCAGGAAGCCGGCGAACTGCGGCGACTTGATCGCGTTGAGCGCCGACTCGTGGCGACTCGCGTACGACGTGTAGAGCTGGAAGAGCGGCGCGTACGCATTGAAGATCGCTCCCTGTACCACCATTCACAGCAGCGGAGCGTCCGTCAGGATCACGTCCCAGATGCAATGGCGCGCGTCAGCGACGCAAGTACGTACTGCTCGGTGGACTCGGTCGTCGTCGTCTTGCGCCATCGTCTCGTCCAAGTGGCGCGCCAAGTGCTCGAGCAGCTGCTGGTTCAGCGTGCAGATCTGGTCGATGCTGCTGAAGAAGATCGCCATGTCGGCGTCAAGGAGCAGGATCTTCTGCGTCTGACCAGCGCCGCTCCCTGGCTTGCTGTCACTCGCAGACAGCGACGCAGTCGCACCGCTGGCGCCGAATCGGCGCACTGTGCTCACGTTCTGGATGCTGCTGTTGCTCAGCGCACGTTGGGCAAACGCACCGCTCGCGGCGGCCGAGAAACTGCTGCTCGCACTGCCGCCGAACGGGTGCAGGAGCGACTTCTTGTACTTGCTCTGGCGCCGGCGGTACAGCTTCTGCCCTTCGAGCTGGCGCAGCAGCAGCGGCTGCACGAACGTGCGGATGCACTGTCCGAGACACGTGACGTAGCTCTCCTCGGATCGGATGATCTCTTTGAGGATCTGGAGCCGTCGGTGCTCCTGCTTCGGGCTGTCGTCGCCAAAGAACCCAGCGACGTCCGAGTGGCGACCGCTCAGGGGCATCCCACTCGGTCCACTGCTCCCGCCAGCGCTGCTATTCATGCGGTCGATCACGACGGAGAGCGCCGACTCGGTGATGCGCGAGCGCCGCATGCGGTGCAGCGCTTTGTCGGCACTTCGCTGGATCGCAGTCGACCACGCCCTCTCCTCCTGGTACGAGCTCCCGCAGAGGATCCAGCCGTTCGCGTCGTTCAGTGGCGACTTGGCCGAGAAGCTCGGCGCGCGCACTTCGCCACTGTTGCTCATCGCACTCGACGAGTCGCGGTTCCGCACAACGTCGCCAAAGCGCGTCACGGCTTGTTTGAGCGGCGACATCTTGGACATGAGCGAGTTCGCAGGCGCTGCGTCAGCGTACGCGTCCTCGAGGTCCATCGCGTCTTGGTCAAAGAAGTCGGACGTCGAGATCTGGAAGCAGAACCGGTTCTTCTGCGATCGGCTGTCCGAGCGGTGGATCACAATCGCGCCGGCCAAGTCAAGCGTGTCGGTGCAGTTCTTCACGCCGCTGCCGCTGCTCTTGGACGCGACCGTGTACTGCTTGAGGATCCCGGCCTTGAGCTCGTAGTAGTGCTCGGTCCACTTGTTCCAGCGCTTGCGCCGCAGCACGCCGCGGAACTCGATCACGCGCGCGAGCCAGTGGCACGCGGCTTTCTTCACGAGGTCGAGCACTTTGAAGCACGGGTTGCACACGCGCTCTTCGCGCGCGCTGTCGCCGACAAACAGGATCGACCGCTTGCCCGAGCAGTTCCCGCACACGACAGCGCCGCAGCGGCGGCAGTGGTGCCGTCGAAAGTACAGCTTGAATGCGCTCTGGCAGATCGTGCACGAGCCGACAACTGCGTCGGGGACCCACAGCGCAGCGGCATCGGCAGGTCCTTCGTTCGTCCCGCCCACGGCGTCGCGCTGCGCATCTGCGATCGCACCGGAGATCGCACTGGCCCACTCGGCGCGCGCCTCGGGCGTCGCCGCAAAGAGCGCAAACGTCTTCTCGAGACTCGTGATGAGGAAGCCGCAGTCGCTCCCAAAGCGCTTCGTCTCGAGCAGCGCGTCGTACGTCGACGGCAAGTTGCACTTGATCCCGACGGCTTTGGAGTTGAGGTGCACGACGCGGCGGACGCGGTAGCCGCCTGTGATGAGCACGTCGCTGTAGAGCAGGATGTCGTTGAACAGGTGCACCATCACCTCTTCCTGCCGCTTCGTCGACATCTTCACGAGCTTTCCGGACTTGACGAGCCGCCGGTCGGACGTGAAGAGCGACAGCTGGCCGACAAACTGCTTCTGCGTCTGGAGCACGGTCTCCAAGTTCTCTTGGTGCCGCACCGTCTCGTTGATGAGCGACGCTGCGACGCTCACGCCACTCACGGCTTCGGTAATGAACTTCTCGTCCCGGTGGCCGAGTGGCGTGTGCTTGTGCACGCGCTCGAGCAGGAGCTTGTACCGCGGGATGCGCTGGATCGGCATGATCAAGAAGCTCTCAAAGTCCTTCGTCGAGCCGCTGCGCGTGCGGCACGTCTCGAGGAACACCGCGAGGCGCGCGCCTTGTGGGTAGTTCCGCAAGAGCTCGGCGACGACTTCGTAGTCCTTTGCGTAGTCGGCATAGAGCTTGAAGAGCGGCGCGTAGCGGCAAAAGACGGCGCCAATGCCTTCCGACACTTCCACGGGGCTGTTGTTGTTACTGCTGCTGCTCGTCGTGCTCGTGCTGCTCACGGCGCTGCGCTTCGACGCGATCGACCTGGTCGAGCCGCCGGGCGACGCGTTCGTGCGGTGCTCGACAATGTCCGTGAGGTCGTTCAGGAGCTTCGAGTTGAGCATCACGAGCTGCCGGAGGTTGTTGAAGAACACGGCGATCTGCGCGTCCTCCATCACGGGGTGCTTGTTGTCCTCGAGCGGCACGATGTAGTAGTCGTGGAGCGTCCGGATGTCGCGCACGTACGTCTTCTCGGTCGACCAGATCTCTTCGATGACCATCAAGCGCATGCGCTCGTGCTTGCTCGCGTCGCTCTCTTCGTGCTCGAGCTGATTGTTGTCGAGACTGCGCTGGCTGCTGTCGTCGTCGTCGCCAGCAGTCGTCGTCGCTGTCGCCGTGTCGCTCCCCGGGCTCGTGAGCTGGAGCTGGAACGTCCTGCGCCGCATCGACGTCGACTCGAGGTCGCGCGGGTCAAAGAGGATGATCCCTGGCCGGAGGCACACGGCGCCTTTCACGTGGCGCATCGCGTCGTCCTCTGGTTGCTGCTGCTTTGGAGGCTTCTGGTTGGTGCTGCTGCTGTTGCTGCGCTGGTCGTCGACGCACAGGTCCGAGAGGCTCAAGCGCTTGGTGCGCGCACTGACGGACCGACCTGCTGCGGCGATGGCTGCTGGCGTTGAGTACGACCTGTGGACGAGAGCCAAGCACGTTCGTACGCACGCAGGCGGCTGTTAGAAGCAGGTCTCGAGGCGAGAGAGAGTGACGGTGACGACGCAGACACACACGGCGTCAATGCAGCGGCAGTCGTGGAGGTGCACAGGCGGCACCGCCTCCGTAGAGACTGACGAACGCCATGGTCGCGCACCAATGTTCCAAGGTTGCCCACGCGGCCATTACGCAATGCACGCAGCGACACGAACGCTGCGCGTGCTACTCCTAGTACACTGTTCGTACCGCATACTGAGCGCCTCGGTCGCGCGCGTCTCTTGCTGTTTGTCCAGTCGACTGCACATTGCACGGTGGCGCGGTTGTCGCCGACGCGCGAGTGGCTCGACACGCTCTGCGTGCGCGTGGCAGTCTGCTGCTACGGCTGCTGCGGAGCTCTGCTGCTCACCTCGTGTGCGCTTGCTCGAGCGTCTGCGTCTGTGGCGCGCGCTGTCCGATGCCGAGCGCTCGAGCGTCTGCTCGCGTTCTTTCGTTCGCATTCCTTCCAGCGAATCGCTTCGTGCGTTCCGTCGAACCTTTGGTGATGCCATCACGTTGAACAGGATCGTTCAAAGCCGCAATGCAGCGAACTCGAGGGCGAAACCGGCAGCGAGTTCGACAGAGTTTCATGCTGCGCAGGAGCGGCTTGGAGGCTGGGCGACATCGCGAGTCGCTGCTTTGAGTCGCAGCACAGGAGAGCAGACCTCTTGCTGTTACTGTCATTAGCAACTGCCGATCGAGTAGCTACCGTTCGACTACGGGCTAAACCGTGTGAGCAGGTTTGTGCAAAGCACGCGAGCTCACGCTTTCTCTCGACTTGCGCACTCAATGCTACGACTGCTGCTTCCAGTCCAGTCTGCTGCTGACTCGCGGCGACAGCGGACCCGACTTGGTGGCTCCAGACAACGACGACGACGTACGAAACATGCGGCGACCAGCGACGTGAACGTGCACCTCTCTGCATGCTCTGTCCGCTGTCCGCCACACCCCACGACGACGTCCAGGATGGGCTGACTGCAAGGCGTGGAAGCCCCTGGCCGCAAGCGCACACAAGCACAAGCACAAGCACTAGCGCAATTCTTTCGCTGGAGCATCAAGTGCTGCGGCCGTTCATTCATTCCCAACAAACCAAACGACAGACAGGTGATGCTCTGGACAGAGACGACACCAGTTTATGCGCTCCGTCGTGTCGACTGCGCGGCGCACGCTTGATGCAGCCGCGAATACTACGGACGCTCAGTCGTGCTTGGCTTTGGGGTTGCTCGCGGTCGCCGCCTCGGCATCCGCAGACGCGAGGCGCTTGAGCGTAAAGTGCCCGAACGCGAGGTTCACGGACCCGAGCACCGCGAGGTACCCGAGCGTGCGGAACATCGTGAGCTCGAGCCAGTACCAGCCAAAGAGCGCGAAGATCGCGGCGAGCGACGCGAGGAAGCCGGCGCCAAACACAAAGACCGAGCCGCGGAAGAGCTTGCGCACGTTCAGCTGGAGCTTCAGCACAAAGACCAAGAAGACGGCGAGCGGCGCCTAGTGTCACGCACATGAGCGAGAGGAGAGAGAGAGAGAGAGATCGTGTGGGTCGCTCTGTCAGACATACGGTGTGTGCCTAGCAGCCCAGCCGCATAGAGGACGTGACGATGCAATGGGAGGCAACAGAGCGCGAGACGTACCAGCACAGCGCCGGTGAACGCGAGCGAGACTGTGACTGGCGGACGCGGGTCCTGCGCACGCATCACGTGCTTGATCTCCGGGAGCGCCGCGAGCGTCGTGTCGCTCTCGTGGAGCAAGTGCTTCGCATAGAGCGGCGACGGCGTCGGTGGCGGCGCAGACGCGAGTTGGAGCGCGACGTCGCCGAGGTCCCACACAATCGACGACTGCACACGCACACACGCACACACAGAGGCGTGTTCATTAGGACGCTGACGCTCGCCACGAGAGAATGCGACCAACAGGACACTCGCCAAGTACGCACCTCGAACGTCGGGTCGCCAATGATGAGCTGGAGCTTGTACGCGCCGGACTGGTACCCAAACTTCTTGCTCAGGATCGCGAACTGGAGCACCACCGAGTGCGTCTTGTGCTTGTCGGCCGTGAGCACAAAGTACGTGTCCGCGCTCTGGCCGCTCGCGTGCGAGAAGCGCAGGAACGCCTGGTGCGCCGTCACCGCTGCCTTGTCGTGCGCGCGCTCGAGCTTCACGTCTACGCGCAGCGCATCGCCCGAGCCGGAGCTGAACTCCTGCGCCGCGATCGTCTCGCCCGCTGCGAGCGCGAGTCCGTTCAGCTCTGCGCTCACGACGGCGACTGGGACCGTGACCTTGAGCTGCAGCACCTCCGAGACAGGGTCACTGGTCGTCGTCGTCGCGTCTTCGCCTTCGCCGGTCGTGACGACAGACACCGCCGACACCTTGAGCTTGTACATGCCTGCTGGCAGCTTGTTCGCACCGTCGAGCGCCGCGACGAACTTGCTGCCGTCGCCAGTCACTTTCTACACATGCGCGTCATCCGAGGAGCAAGGGCATGCATGATGAGTTCATGAGGCATGAGTTGGAGCAGAGGGCGTGTGTGTGCCAAGACATCCGGTGCAAACGCCAAGCGAGCGCGCCGGGTGTCGTCACACAGCGCAACACATACACGGACACGCGACGCACCAGGTTTGAGAGCACGGCCTTGCCCGTCGTGTCGACGAGCGTGTCGATCGTGACCTCGCGCACGCCAGGTTGCGTTGGCGACACGACAAAGCCGAGCTCGAGCGCGCCGCTCGACAGCGCGATCTTGCTCGACTCGAGGGCAATGCCGAACGCCGCGGCGTGGGCTGCACCGGCAGCGAGCGCCGCCACCGCTGCTGCGCGGAGCATCATCGAGCGCAGCGACGCCATGCTCGTGCAAGGAGGAGCGACGAAGGGAGCGAGCGAGCGAGAGGTTCGTCAAGGGGGAGATCGCCACCGATCGATCGATTTGGCGTTTGAGCGCGTGCAACGTGTCACGCAAATCGTCGATAGTGAGAAAACAAGGTATCGACGACTCTTATCAACACGTTCGAACATTATTTTCCAGGTCATCGTCATCCAAATCAACTCGAAGACCAAGCGTGTCGACGTTTGTCAACTTGTACAAACACATCGATTCAATCCTGTCGACTCACTTGCGACTCGTCGCGACAAACTCGTTGATCCACGCACGGATGTGCTTGACTTCGGTTTTGCGCGCTTGCTTCACAGACTTGGGGTCGTCTGGGTGACTGAAGAACAGGTCGAGGTGGTGCGCGCCGTCTTCGATGCTCACGACTGAGACTTTCGAGCCAGCTGGGACGTGGTGCACGCCGCCGCTGCTCCAGGGGTCCAGCATGCCGTTGCTAAAGACAATGTTCGACGCACCGCGCAAGCTCGCGTCGCCGTAGCTCACGCGGATCCAGTTCGGGTCAGGCGTAGTCGACCACGTCTGAGCGCAGTGCGCGCGGATCTGCTTCATGGTGATGGTCCGCGGCCAGAACATGTCGGTCTCGCCGTTCGTGTTGAAGTACGTCTCCTGCGGCAGCATCTGGGTGCACCACTGGAAGTCCCAAATGCCGTCAAAGTCCTCCTGCGTCGGCAGCTTCAGACACGCGAGGTCCTGCGTGGCGTTGTTGAAGACATTGCCAGCGTCGCGAACCGCGGCGAGGAGCTTGTCGTCGTCAACGCCGTCGGTAAAGTCACCTGCGAGGTGCTCGCACGCTGCACGCACGGGCCACGCCGGCAAGTCGGCTGCACCGCCAGTCAAGTAGCTCGACGGGTACGGAAAGTTGCCCATCGCAAGGTTGTCAAAGCCAAAGAGCACGAGCATCGCGACGCTCTCGGCCTCGGATTCCGACGTCAGAGGCGCGCAGAGCTGGAAGAGCTTCGAGAGCTTCGCACGACCGGCTTCGGTCTTGCCGAGCGCAAAGATCTTGGGCCACGCCTTCTTCGCGTTCGGGACGCAGTTCGCTGCCGATCCCGTCGCTGGCGACGCGTCGCGCGTGACGACCTCCCAGTACTTGTCGCCGCGCCAGTCGGGGAAGCTTGGGGACCCAAAGATCGGCGCGGACGCTGCGATCGCGCCGTGGACGATCGACGGGTACTTCATGCGGAACCACGCCGAGAGCATGCCACCGTAGCTCCCACCGAACGCGATCACTGGGTGGTTCGCGGCACTGTGCGCGGTCTGGAGAAAGAAGAGGAGCTGCGTGAAGTCAGCGAGCGCTTGCTCGTGGGTCAAGTACGCGAGGTGGCCCATGAAGGCGTCGCCAAACGGCCAGCTCTTGCCGTAGTACCGATGCTCAGCAAACACAATGAGCGCACCAAACGCCTCAGCGTTCTCCCACATGAGCCCAGTGTGGTTCGCATACAGCGTCACGTCGCCTTCGTTGCCAGTGTAGAAGAACACTGGCGCCTTCGGGTTGCTCGGGTCCCAGAACTGGTCGTTGATCAAGTACCGCTGCATGTACGTCGCTGGCTTGGACGAGTTCGCGGCGGCCGGGAGCCACGCAAAGTGGTCGATTGTCTGCTCAAAGTACCGCTCCGAGCAGTTTGAGGCGTCGGCGTGGAACTTGGGCGGCGCGTCGCCTGGGAGGTCGCTCGCAGCGCCACCGAACGCGCTCGCAGGCAAGTCGGCTGTGAACGTCATGCTCTCGGTGTGCACGAGCACGACGAGTCCGAACGCGAACGCTGTCAGCGCAAACAGGCTCACGCGCAGCGGTCCATTGCGCACCACTGCTCGATACACAGTCGAGCAGGCATCCAGAGTGTGAGTCAAGCGCGTCCGTCGTCGCTTACACGTTCAGAGAGACAGAGAGCTACGCACAGGTGAGCGTGGACTGGATGATTGGGAAGCGGCGGCGCCAGCGCTGCGGGATGATCGACGGCGCAGACATGGTCGACGCATTGGCGCCAGATTCGCTCTCGAGCTCGTAGGAGTCGCTGAGCAGGCGCGTCGTCTCGGAGGCGCGCGTGCGTCGCGGCGGCGGTGGCATCTACGTCGCTCGCTTGTATCGTCTTCGCTGGCTTGTCGATGATGATGAAGTGTGCATGCTCGCCAGTCTTTTTCGAACGTGTTGCACATGCTGTCTGTTCAACCAACTCGGTGGATGTCGATGTTGGTATTTGTATGTTACATTGTATATGCTTGATTCTCGCGCTGGATTTGGTGGACTTGAAGGCAGCTTTCATGTATTGTTTGTATGTGTGATTCAAACCGCTGTAGAAGGACTCGATGCACGCAATATCGAGGGGTTTGCCTTCGTGAGAGCGACATCATATCAGTCCAGAGCCGACTTCAACCTGATGCTGTGCCGGACTGCGTACCCTGCTTCCAGCAACAGCAAACACACACCAGTGGTGCTTGCTTGTGCATGGGTTATATAGCTGGGAATGTACGCTGCATGCGCGCTGCTGTTGCTCGTCATCGACGCACTACCGCGAGCACAGCGACGTGAGCCGACAACGAGGGCACAACACCGACTCGCCACGTCGTTGCTATCTTTTCGCAGTCGGGCGCACAAACCTGTACGGCCGCGCTGATTGGCTGCTCTCGCACATACTGTTTGCAAGAGAGTCGAGTCCCTCGGTTTTCTCTCGTCGCGTTTCTACCTGATGCAAAAAACTCACGCACAGCGAGCGAACGACCGACGTGCAGCCAAAGAGCGAGCCAACAGCTCTCATTCCCCCACGCGATCCGCCGAGCGCGCTGCACGACAACGACGACGGCGACACCCAAGTCCCCACGCACTCGCTCGCTCGAACCGCTCCTGCTACGACAAGCTGCTCCTCGACCTCGCTGCGCGCCAGCGACCGACACGATTCATGATGCACTACAAGACGCACGTCCCGGCGCGCTTCTCGGTCGAAGACCAAATGTCCGAGGTGCGTGCGATTTGGGGCACCATGTGCGCAAGCAATGGGCAAAAGAGAGAGGCGCAGCTGCGCGCTGGGCTCTGCGTTCCTCTTGTCTGCCGTAGGCTACGGCGTCGTGCCTAACCAGCTCTCTCTCTGTGTGAATCGGGCGTGTTGGATCTGCAGGCGCTGTCGTCGCTCGAGCTCATGGGTCCGCGCCAGCGCAAGAACTTCCTCAAGCTCTTTCGCAAGTACATCAAGCACAAGAAGGACGTCATTGACTGGTGCGTCGCCATGCGCAGCCCGCTCTCGGTCGCTCTTGGCTGCGAGTGTGGCGGGCTCACAGACAAGAATCTGTTCGTGCTGCTGTGTAGGAACGCGGTGAAGCCGCCAACGCCCGAGATCCTCCTCCCGAGCACGTCGCTCGAGAGCTGTCCGAACGACATGAACCTCAAGCACGAGCTGCTCGACAAGCTGGTACGGACGCCCAGTGTCGTCCCAGTCGGCACGCTCGCTCGCCTTTGACTGACCGACGGAATGGCTCGATGCACTTCACAGGTGATCTTGAAGCTCAATGGCGGCTTGGGCACGACGCTCGGGTGCGAAGGACCGAAGAGCGCGATCGAAGTGCGCCAGGACCTGTCGTTCCTCGACCTCACAGTCCGCCAAGTCGAGGTCCGTCACAATTGTATCCCCATGAGGCACTATTGTGCCACCTAACACTGTGTGATGTGCATGTGTGCAGTACCTCAACAGTCTCTACGGCGTCGACGTGCCGCTCGTGCTCATGAACTCGTTCAACACGCACGAAGAGACCGTGCGCATCATCCGCAAGTACCGCATGCACAACTTGAGCATCCACACGTTCAACCAGAGCTGCTACCCGTTCATTGTGAAAGAGACGACGCTGCCGCTCCCAAACACCAAGTACGACCGCGCGACGCGCGAGAAGTGGTATCCACCCGGCCATGGCGACGTCTACAACGCGCTGTTTGAGTCCGGCTTGCTCGAGAACTTGATCAACCAGGGAAAGGAGTACATCTTCATCTCGAACGTCGACAACCTTGGCGCGACCGTGAACCTCGACGTGCTCTACCACATGATCAACGAGGACTCGGAGTTCGTGATGGAGGTGACCGACAAGACGCGCGCGGACATCCAAGGCGGGACGCTCGTGAGCTACCGCGGGAAGCCGCACTTGCTCGAGATCAGCCAAGTGCCGCCGCAGCACATGGACGAGTTCCGGTCGATCAACAAGTTCAAGACGTTCAACACGAACAACTTGTGGGTGAACCTCCGCGCGATCCAGCGCCTCGTGGCGCAGGACATCATCGACATTGAGCCGATCGTGTCGGCGCGCACGGTCCGGAACGTCAAGGTCGTGCAGCTCGAGACGGCGGCCGGCGAAGGGATCCAGTTCTTCAAGAACTTTATCGGCGTCAAGGTCCCGCGCTCGCGCTTCTTGCCCGTCAAGTCGTCGTCCGACCTGTTCCTCGTCCAGAGCAACTTGTACCAGATCAAGCACGGGAGCTTGCTCATGAACCCCGAGCGGCCGATCCCGACGATCCCGATCGTGAAGCTCGGACTCGAGTTCCAGAGCGCAAAGGAGTACGCCACGCGCTTTGAGCGCGGGATCCCGAACATCATGGAGCTCGACCACCTCACAGTCGCAGGCGACGTCAAGTTTGGCTCGGACATCACACTCAAGGTGCGCTCGTGGTTGTGTGTGTGTGTGGTGCACAGCCAGCCCATTGGACATCAGCCTCACGCACATCTGGGTGTTTGTATGCGCAGGGCACTGTAATTCTAGTCGCGAACGAAGGCGCGCACATCGACTTGCCAGACGGCACAGTCCTCGAAGACAAGGTCGTGACTGGCAACTTGCGCATCTTGGACCACTGATTGCGCGCGTCGAGGCCACGACACTGCAGCAGTCCACACGCAACGCGCGTCAACCGGTCCGGTAGTCCGTCTAGTAGTCGAGACGCGTCCATTGCAACCAGGACGAGCGGCGTTGCGCTCATCTTTCAACACCCGACGAATGGACATCTTTGCCTTGCATCACGCGAGTCGCAGTGGAGCGCAGCAGTGATCGAGTCCTCCATTCGTCACCAAGAGGAGCGACCACTCGCTCACACTCACTCGCTATACACGCTCGCTCGCCTGTTTGTTCATGCACGACGCGCAGCGCGCGCGAGTGTCGGTCCGACGGAGTCAGTACACGGCGACGACGTGCTTGCAGATCGGGCACATGCGGTGGTGCAGCAGCCACTGGTCGATGCACTCGCGGTGGTAGAAGTGGAGACACGGCAGCGCGCGCACTTCCTCGTCCGGGACGTACTCGGTGTAGCACACGGCGCAGCTGTCCGTCCATCCATCCATCCATCGCACACGAGAGAGGAGCAGCGTGAGTGATCGACCATGTATCGCAAGCGCACCGACTGGCTCAGAACCCACGAGACGCACAGTGTGTTGTTGATCTGCGGCTCGCGCGCTGCTTCTTCCGCTTCGTCCGCTCGCTTCTCGCGCGCAGTGTACTTGAACGTTGGGAGCGCGAGGATCTGCGGATACGGGAGACCGTCCCAGCTCTCGTGCTGCGCGTGCCATCGTCCACCCGACACGCCAAGCACGCAAACAGTGAGCGAGCGAGCGAGAGAGAGAGAAGCGAGTGAGCGCCATGGTCTAGAGCACGTCAGTGCGCGAGGTGGCTCAGCGTAGAGAGCGCAGCGTACGTCGACTTGCTGCGAGCGGAGCTCATTGATCCGGCGCAGCAGCGAGAGGAACCGGAGCTTGCTCTGCGCCTCGTGCTCGCCAGCCGACGCTGCAGGCGCGCTGCGCTCAGTCGTCGGTGCAGTCGGTGCGATCACTTGCGCAAGCGCGTCTTCAAAGATGCTCGTCCTACACACGAGCGCCACGGCGTCAGTCCTCTCATGCAATCGACACACGAAGCGGGCTACACGCGACTCACAGTCGCCGCCCACGCGCCTCGACAGCCACGTCACTGCTCTCACGGCTCTCGCTGCTGCTGCGACCCGAGCGACGCAGCGCGTCAATGAACTCGTAGTCAAACTCGGCGTTCGACGGGAGACTCGGCGTCGACGCGCCGGCGGCAGCAGCTTCGTCAATGTCGGCCGCAGCGATCGAGATCAAGCCAGTGGGCGAGAGCTGCGCCTGGATCGGCGACTGCGGCATGTCTTCCACACGCAGTCCGTCGACGTCTTCGAGGCCAGGGGCACCTGGACCGAGCTGCGACAGCAGCTGCGTCGAGAGCTGCAGTGCGCGACGGCCGCTGCGTGCGAGTCCAGCGTCCGAGCTCGACATCGCGAGCACAGCAGCGCTCTTCTTCATGTCGTCCTTGGCGTCCGCGTCGCACGCCGCTTCGGCCTCTGCCATCGCGCGAGCGATCTCACGCGAGCTCGTCGTGTCGTCCTGCCAGTAGCTCGAGACCTGCGGGTCTGCGCGCGGCTGCAACCCACACAGACACAGCGTCGAGCAGCGCGCAAGCAGTCAGAGAGATTAGGAACCACGCACACTATGTGCAGGACAGCAGCAGTGGCAGCGAGCGTACGTGCAGCGCTTGCGGCATGCGCGATCCGTAGAGCGAGCGCAGGAACATCGTGTGTGAAGGTGCCGTGATTTGTTTGTGAAGTGCACACCGATGCGCTTCGAGCTGTTGTTGTTGCTGCTGCTGCTGTAAACGGGAGCTCCAGATGGCGCGACTGCCAGCTGCTGGTCCTCACGCACTCGTGGTGAATGCAGGCAAGCAGATGCTGTTGCTGCTCCTGCTGCTGCTGCTGTGCGAGAGAGAGAGCGAGCGAGCCGAGGTGTTCGCGTTCGCGCGCTGTGATCGTTCTCAGTCTCGACGAAGCGGCGAAAGTGGTTCTCATCCTGGTAGCCACTGAATCCGACGTAGAGTGTCGTTGTATCTTGCTTAATGTAAAATAATGTCCAATCTCGAGCTTCCGATGGAAGAGCACACTGCGCTTGAAGCGTCGCGATGTTCTTCACGTGCAATCCATGACGACAGAGTCCACAGGCACACAACAGTCGCTCTCCAGCTACATTCCAAGGGCGTCAAGCGTCGCGGAGCACACGACCAGAAGCGCTGCTGGTCTGTCGCAGAGCAAGTGCACATCGCGAACCTACCTCGAGACTGTCACCGCCATGGCATCGTGACCAGCTTGGCGCTCAGCCACAGCAAGACAGGTCGTGAGGCGCTGCCAGCAACAGCTGATCGCTCAATGCGCCTGTTGTCGATGTGTGCGTGAGAGAGAGCTCCGCCAAGCGGGTGTCGTAGCTATATGCCACTCGCAGTAACGACACAATCACCACAGTTTGCTGCGTATGCACTCCTCCGCCTCCTCCGACTACGCAAAGTCGCTACTGCTGCTGCTGCTGTACATGTGCTGCGGATGCGAGTGCTGAAAGTGCTGCTCATTCACAGTCGCTGCGTCCTGCTTGCGCTTCGTTTCGATGCGCTGGAGCGTCTTCACGAGTCCATGGAACGTCTTGAGCCAGTGCGTAAGCGGCAAGAGCTCAATGCGCACTGCGTCCTTCGTCCCAGACGAGGCGCCGGTCGACGATGGTCCCGACGGCGCGAGCGAGCCGGTCGAGGCCAGGAGCAAGTCCACAAACCGGTTCAGGTACTGCACTGCGCGCGGCATGCCCGAGTCGTCGTCGTCGAGCGGCGCCAAGAGCGCGTCCAAGTCAGGCTCCGCCGCGCTGCTCTCGTCCTCGCTGCCAAAGCTCAGCGACTCGAGCAGCGCATCCAAGCGCGCGTCGAGCTGTCCACTTGCACTCGTCGTACGGTTCGACACGACTACGACGCACTGCGACGGGTCGAGACTGAGCACGCGCCGCTCTTTGCTCAAGTTCGCGGCAGTGAGTGCGTCGCGCATGCGCAACGAGCCAACGAGTCCGCCTCGAAGTGACCGACAGAGCGCCGTGAGCTTGGCTTCGTACGCTTTGCAGTACGCGACCGTCGCTGAGCGCGACTTGCTCGACTGCAGCGGCACTGCGGCTAGCGATGCGCTCAAGACGGCGTCAGGCGCTGGTACGACGTACAGCACGAGCGGAACGCAGCGTCCCGGCGCAAACGGGTTCGTCGATGCACTTGCACTGCTGCTGCTCTTCTTCGAGCCTTTCGCGCCAGCGGCCGACGAAGCGGACGAAGACTGGAGCTGCGTCAACACGACTTGCTTCTCGCTCGCAAGCGCGCGCACGTCGCGCAACAGCGTCGGCGACACGCGCGCGCTCTCCTGGAGCACGAAGAGCATGTTGCAGCATGTGTGCAGGAGCAGCTGCACTTTGAACCGCTCGCGCTCGAACGCAGCGACGTCGGCAGCAGTCGCGTCGCGCGCAAAGCACTGGCTCTCTGGCCGCACGACACCGAGCAAGTACGCGCAGGGCTTCAGCGCGTCAAAGTACAAGTGCACGCTTGCAAGCAGCGGTGTCGCGTCCTTTGGTGCAGTGCACGCAGCTGCCATCTCGCTGGCGTGGAACGCGTATCGACCAATGAGGCGGTTTGCAAACGCGAAGGCGCGCTCGCTCGAGTCATAGCTCGCGCTCAAGATCCCGACAACTGGCACTGGCTCGTGCACTGCTTGCAGCATCTGTGACGACGTCAGTCAAAGCATGCGAGTGAGTGAGTCGTTGAGCAGAGCAAATGCTGCAGCTAGTTGAACGATTGCCGCACCTGCATGAGCGGTGACGCTGCGACTGCTGATGCGCGGAACGCGTCAGGTGGGTACACGCGCACGGGGGCATTTGTGCTGCTCTCGAACGGCGCATGCTGCTGCTGCTGCTGCTGCTGCCGCGACGCGTGCTTGGCGCTCTTGCTCGACATCGCAAGCGTTCGAGTGAAAGCGATGATCAAAGCAACAGATGAATTGATTCGGCACTATACTTGGAAAATGTATTGCAATATCGTATTCACTTGTTTGTAACATCGGTGTCAACGAAGACGACGGTGCCGATGGCGCGAGCGGGAGCGACTCTGTGTTCGTTCACGTCGCGCGTTCGACCTCGAGCGAGATCGACCAGCTCGGCTCTGTCGGTGATCTCGATCTCGAGTCGTAGCTGCAGTCGAGGAGGCAGCTCGCCCAGTTCGCTCCTCGACCTCGATCGTACGTGAGCAGAGACGCTTTTCATCGCGACTGCTGCGGTCGCGAGAGTGGTGTCGATGCCGATGATGCCGATCTGAGTCGCTCTCACTGTTGACACTACGAGATCTCCGTTTCTTGTCGCTCGAGCGCTTCTCCTTCTTGTGCTTCTTGTGCTTCGTCGCTTTGCGCTTTGACTTGCGCTTGGCCTTGCGACTGGCATCCGACTCGGATGCGTCGCTCGAGTCTCGGCTCGCTGACCGAGCACGTCGCGAGCGCTGCTGCTGCTCTAACTCTTGCTCTTGCTTGAGTTTCTTCAGCAGCGCTCGCTTCTCGCGCGACGACAGCTGTGCAATGAACTGCTTCTCTGGATCAGCGGCCTCGTCTACAGGCGGTCGTAACAGTGGCAAGTAAGCACGAGAGAGCCAGCGCAGTCGAGATGGCTACGCGCTGCTTCAAAAGGCAACGTGCACGAACCGTCGTCGTCAGATAGCAAGATCTCATACTCCTCTTCCCCTGCCTCCTCTTGCTGTTGCACAACAAGGATCGTTGCAGACATGACGACTCGTTAGTCCTCACAATTCGTATACAAACATTGCACTTCGCTCAACCAACAGACATGCTCGGCAGCGAGCGCAGTTGCCAAACCATCTCGAGCGGGAGCGACGCTTTCCGGAGCACGAGCTCACGCTTCGTCTTCGCCAGTTGCGCCATTGGGTCCTCCATGCGCTGTCGCGCAGCATCTGAGCACACAAACGCACGTGAGGATCTGTACGCAAACGCGTCATGATGCAAACAACCGTGTCAGCTCGTACCGTGCGGATTCACGTCGCGCAGCGCGCATTCGCGATCGCCTGACTGGTGGCCCCACTCGTTGCAGCGCATGCATCGGACATTGCGCAGTCGCACGCCCACAGGCTGGAAGTTCACTTTCACTGCGTCTGTGTACTCGCCCTCGACTGGCGCGTTCTTGAGGAACGGAAAGCGCTCTGCCGCATTCCCACATCCAGTGCATCAGTCAGTCGAGTGCGTGCAGACTGCAGTGGCGCTGGTGTGTCGCGCTCGCCGTACCCACTTGCGCCTTGATCGTGAGGTTCTCATCGGGACGGCGACCGACGTAGCGCTCCAAGTTGCGCTGCATCTCGCGCGGGTCGTCGCTCTGGCTGCTCCTGGTCTTGCGCTCCATCTTGCGCCGGAACGCGCGTGCCGCGTCGTCTGGAGCAAGAACAGAGTGTCAAACCCCCATGACGCCAATACACATGCGCATACAAGCGCTCGGTACCTTCAGCTGCATCGTCTTCATCGTCATCGCCATTGCCATTGCCGGCTGCTGCGTCCTTCTTCTCAAGACCAGGCGGTGGCGCGTAGAGAAAGCCGACTTGCTGTGCATCGAGGCGGCGCGCAGCGTCTGCGTCGCCTTTGGCCGCTGCGAGCTGCTGGTAGCGCTGGAGCTCAGCCGACTGCCGCACTTCCGCTGCCGCCTCTTTCTCGCGCTGCGCTTGATCCTTGGCTTTCTGCTCAGCGATCCAGATGCGTTTCTGGTTCGTCTTGTTGCCAGGGTGCCACCCTTTCATGTTGAGGAACTGGAGCGACATCGTGCGCAGGCGCTCGTGCGCAGCAGTAGAAGCAGTGGCAGTGGCGCTGGTGCGCAGCGGTCGTGCTGCTGGTGTCGAGTGCTGTGGTGTGTTGTGTTTGGCTTTGGACCTGTCTACATACAATACCTCCTGTCTAAATCGAACGGATGCGTTCGATTCTCGTGTTTTATACAAATGAAAGGTATATACTGAGAATCACATTACTCTTGACGAAGCGTCAGACGCAAGACTGGCAGCATGAGCTGCGCTTGCACACCACGACTGTTGTCGGCGACTGGGAACGGCAGCTTCATGCGGAGCAAGTACTTGCCAGGCACGAAGACGCTGAGCATCGAGTCCGAGACGTCGACTGCAATGCGCTCCGACGGCAGTAGCACTTTCGGAACGTGCACGAGCACAGTGACCTCGTTGCTCGCACTGCCAGGGCACAGCTGCACCTTTGGCGTCTCGAGGTTCGCAAGCTGCTGCTCGAGCGCAGTGCTTTGCTCCTTCATACTGCTGCTACTGCTGCTGCTGTGAGACTTGGCGCTTTTGGCCATGGTCGCAGGGTCCGAGAGCGCTTTGCACCGCGCTGCCTGCTCCTTTGTCAGCACCATGCCGCGATAGAAGTGGCGACCGAGCGAGTCTTCGAGGTGCAGGTCCAACTCTGCGTCCAGTCGCGCGCGCAGCGCTGCAACGTCGCCTGGCGCGAGCTGCGCGCGTTGCGAGTAGTCTGCGCCTTGGGCGACGTACAGGAAGCTATTGCCGCGCGACCACGCGCTCTCGCGCTGCCCAGCTTCGTGCAAGTGCGAGGCGCAGCTGAATGGGTTCTGCTGCGGCAGCAAGTGCATCGCCGCGCCAACGACGCGCGACTGCACTGCGAACTCGCCATTCATGTCTGCGTAGTCGTTCGCGCACGTGAAGAGCGCTGGGATGCGCGAGTCCGCGATGCGGTAGAGGTCTGGGAGCCAGCTGAAGAGCAGCTCGTGGCGCTCGGACTCGACAAAGTTCCCAAAGCCCGTGTTGAAGCCCACAATGAGCGCGTTCTCGGGCGTGCAGTCGTGCGACGCGTGCGCGTCCTGGAACGCGCCAAACGTGCCGCGGAAGTGCCGCGCCTGCACGGTCGAGCCTGTCGGTGCTGTGGATTGAGGGCTCTGGTCGTGTTCCTGGACCTCGGGACCGATGAACCAGAGCGTGATCGCAGTCGTGTGTGGAAAGAGCCGCGCGAGCTCGTGCCAGTACGTCGTGATGCGCCAGACGCGCTGCTCGGCTTTGCTCGATGCGCCGATCACGAGCACGTGCTTCTCGCGCTCCGTCGCTTGCCAGAGCGCGAGGCGCTGCGCAACGTACGCGAGCGTGATCGGGAAGCTCAGTGCGTCCAAGAACGACGGATCGCGACTTGCGGCCGCGACGAGGTCGGTCGTTGCGTCGCTGCGCGCAGACAGAAACCCTTCCCAGCCTTTTGACAGTGCGTTCGCAAGTGGCGCAGTGGCTGGCGAAGATGGCGCATGCGGCGTGTCAGGAAGCACGAGGAACCGCTTGGACTCGAGCCAGCGGAACGTGCCGCTGTACATGCCGTCGCCGCGCGGATCGAGCTTTAGGTCCTGGAGTTGTTGCTCCTGCTGCTCTGCTGTCATCGCCTGCCTCGCGCTTGCCGACGCTTTCGTCGATGCCGTCTTCTTCGATCGCTTGCCCATGGTGTTGGTCCTTGTGCTGATGATCTTGTTGTGACGAGCTGGCAAAGGTCGGATTACTTGTGTTGAAGCGACGTCACAGAAATTGCGAGAATCAGCACATGCATACTTCGCTAGTGGAATCATGGACCCTGTACTACCATTAAACACCCAAATAAACAGCATTTATATGAGTATTTACAAAATGGATCAAATCAATTCGAATCAGAGCTGCACTTTCCTCTTATCCACTTGCGATTTGCATGGGAGTGGAGAATAGAGCACGACTTGCTTTTTGACGCACCGCGAGTCGTTACGACGCGTTGTGGTCCACACTAGGGGGCGACGGTGGTTATACCAGCGCGCGTGCGTGCTCAAAGATATCACTACCAGCGTTACCAGCGTCGAAGACCCCTCGAGCGACGACAGCAGCGAGCTTCACCACCTCGCGTTGTGCGTGCTCCGTGCAAGTGTGGCAGTCGCAAAGCCCGACAAGAGGGAGACAGACGAACAGTAGAGCAAGAGCGTGTGGCTTGACGTTACGTTGGACGTGTCGTGCTGAGTGAGTGGCGTGAACGAAGCAGAAGAAGCGCAAGCGAGTAGAGCGCGAGCGAGTGACGTGTCACGCATAGCAGCAGCGGCAAGAAGAAGGAGCCGAGTGGAACCATGGCGGACGTGAATCGGAGGAAAGGCGGGCCAACTGCGGCGCGCTCGCACCATGCGTACATGCAGAACACGGCGCAGAACCCGCAGTTCCAAGCGTATCAGCAGCACCAGCAGCAGCTCCAGCAGCAAGCAGCAGCGGCAGCAGCGTATCAACAGCAGCTCCAGCAGCAGCAGCAGATGCAGTACAAGCAGCACCAGCAACATCAGCAGCACCAGCAGCACCAGCAGCACCAGCAAGCGCGCATGTCGAGCGGCGCCTCGGCTGCTCCGAACCGGTACGCGCGCGACCGTGGCGCTGGCCCCGTGCGCGGGCAGCAGAAGTCCCCAGCGTCGGCCAAGATGGGCATCAAGAGCGGTATGACCGTCGAGGTGAGCGTCTGTAGCTCGTGCTCGACGGCTGACGTCGTGCTCACGCAAGCTCTGTGCTCTTGCTCGACAGGATCTCAAGCGCCTCACGCAGAAGCGCATGCAGCAAGGCTCCGCAGCAGTCGCGTCGCCTGGGACGCCGCGCACGCCAGTAGCGTCTGCGATGGCGCAGGAGCCGTCGAGTCGTCCGTCGACGCCGACGATGAGCATGGCGCCGGTGACCCCAGTGGTCCCCGTGATCCCAAAGACCGGCATGACAGTCCAGGAGCTCAAGCAGCTCACGACGCTCCGCCTCGCGTCCCAGAGCGTGCCGATGCACCACCAGCCCGACGTCACCGGCCTCGTGAGCAAAGCTGTGCTCACGAACGTCGCCAAGTCGCACTACCGCGACAGTCTCCGCACGTCGCTCACGCCGACGACGACGCCCAAGCGCGGCCCTGTCGCCGCGCGTGGAGCGCCGAGTGCGCTGAGCCTCGCGCCTGAGGTGCGCGGGAACCGCAGTCGCTCGCGCAGCTCGCAGCTCACGAAGACTGTTGAAGCGCCGAGCGAAGCGACGCAGCTGCGCTACTCGTACAGCGGTGGCCAGACGATCGACGACTACCTCTCGTTTGACAACAACTCGACGTCGTCGCAGGTACGGACTCTGAGTGACGGTCGTGCAAGTATCAGCACTGGAGAGTACTGAGTATTGTGTTACTGTCCTGAGCAGGAGACCGACTCGTACGCGCGGCCGTCGCTCGACTTGGACGACAGCGATAGCCGATACACTTACGACGAAGTACGTCCTCATGAAGCGTCGTCTTCGTTGCTGTGATCGGTCGACTGACACTGTCATACTACGCTCTGTAGCAGCCGACGCACCAGTCGCTGCAGTTCCCTGACGATTCGTTCCCACCGCCACCGCCGATGGACGAGAACGGCGGCTTCGTCGGCAACTCGCTGCCGTCGTGGTCGCCACCGCCAAGCAAAGCGAAGAAGTACGAGAGCGGTGGATCGGTACGTCCCTCTTCGTGCTTGCGCGATGCGTGAAGCGTGAGGCTCACGCCCGTTTGCTCTTGCTCTCTCTCGCTAGATGTCGTTCTACAATCAGCAGACGTCGTACTACAACATCGCCTCGAAGGAGGAGAATGCGGCGCTGGACCAGAACGCCGTGATCGCGCCGCCGCCAGGACTCTCGCGCCGTCCGTCCATGACTGTGCCATGGCAAGTCGCCGAAGCGGTGCTCAACACGCCGCAGACTGCGAGCAGCCGCAAGCAGCTCCAGTCGCCTGCTCCAGGTTCGAACAACTACCACGAGTCCGAGAGCGCGAACCAGTTTGGCTCCAAGACCCCGACGAGTCGCTTGCACGCCGCCGAGGCCGCGGCGCAATTGAGTGCGATGAGTCTTCAGAGCAACGGTCGCCAGCGCAGTGGCACAGCGACGTCGGTTGCGTCTGCAGGCGCGACGCCACCAGCTGCACCGCAGGGTCTCGGTGTCGGCGCGCGCCGCGGGAGCTTTGGCAACGCGGCCGAGTTCTTCAAGTTCCGCCGGCGCAGCAAGAGCCGCCTTGAGCTCGCGCGGGACCTCTCGGGCAACTTTGTCTCGGACGGCGAAGTCATCCCGGGCTTCTCGACCTACGGCTCGAGCAGCGGCGGCGTCATGCCCGGCATTGACGAGAGCCGCGCCGACTTGCCGGACAACGCGTCCGTGCTTGCGAACGCGGACACCGTCTCTGACGCGAGCTCGTCGTCGTCGTCGGACAATGGCTCGAGCTCGCAGGGCTACGACGACGACGAGATCGTGCAGATCACGGGCGGCTACGACGATCCGACCGAGATCGCTGGGAACTTTGTGTCGTTCTACCACGCGACCGGCGCGAGTCGCAGTCGCGACAACCTCAGCGGGCTGTCGAGCCTCTCGATCCCACCGCCACCGCCGCCGCCACTCACAGACGACGAGGACGCGTCGTCGACAACGTCGTCCGCAAAGGGCGGACTGCCGATCATGAGTCCAAACGGCTTTCGACTGCGCAAGGTCGCAGAGCTCGCGCGTCGCGGGAGCCTCAGCAGCGAGGACAAGACGCGCGCGAAGGACGAGATCATCCAGAGCTCGCTCGGCATCGGCGCGAGCAACGCTGCGCGGATATTCTCGTCCAAGATGGCGGACCACCGCCCCGGCGGCGTGAACACTGCTGCTGGTGCTGGTGTGTCTGCGCCGCCACCGCCAGGCTTTCCAGTTCTGTCGTCGACACCGCCGCGCACGACGCCGAAAGGCGCGATGAAGAAGACGCTTGCGCCTGGCGCTGGCATTGTCCGCAGCGCACACAAGGTCGCCGATCATGGCAGCAGCAGTGGTGATGCTGGGAGTGACCAAGCGCGCGCGTCACTGGAAGAGCGGCTCGCGAGTGCAGCGCAGCGCGTCGCCGACTGCGTGAGCAAGGGCGACATGGTCGGGTTCCAGAAAGCCATGGACGAGCTCGACTGGCTCCGCAACGAAGCAAGCAGCATGATGCGCGCATGACGTCGCGAGCGCTCGCTCGTTCAGAAGTGAAGAGTGGAAGGAGGACGCTCGCTAGAGAGAGAGAGTCGGATAGATCCGTGAGCGCGCACGTGGCGAAACGCAGTGTAGCAGTAGCAAAGCAGTAGCAGGAGCATTCGGGACCGCGTGCTGGGTCGGCGTGCCCCGACGCGTCCTGCGTTGCCCCAAGTGGTTGTCGTCTGCTGCGAGCGCGAGAGGCTCTCGTCGCCTCTGCGCCGCCGACCGAACTGACTTGGCTGTGCATGTGCAAATACAAACTCGACACCTCACACACACACATACATGCGGATAGAGCAAGCGATCGATCGGTCGATCGATCTCTTGACGACCGAGTCGCTCGTGACCTCGTGACGAGCGCTCCGTTGTGGTCAATGGGTTCTTTTTTGTCGACGAGATCGGGCGAGAACAGGAGCAGATGGCGGCGCTGCGGCTGTGACGCCGACCTCGCGCGGTCGACGAGAGGAGGAGGAAGGTCGACAGCAGCGCCGAGCGCGAAGGAGATTGGCGCGTGCGGATGATTCGCGATGCTGCAATCGCTCGAAAGTCACCAACACACACACACGAACAAGAGAACGACGAGATCAAGTGCGAGACAGACAGACAAACAGACCCACATGGCTGCGCTCAGGACGCTTTTGCAGTGACGACTCGAGCGTTGGTGCATCTAGGCAGAGTGTCCGACAACGTCGTGAGAGGCACACCGAGCGCCTGAACATGTCAAGCATGACTGCCAATCGAGGTGATGTCGAGCTCCACATCTCGCAATGGGACACTTGCTTGCACCCCTATCATCTCCGCACTTCTAGAAACTACGCAGTTGGAATCACACAGGGCAAAGTGTAAAATCCGCACCATGGAATTACCTGCGCCTGTCTAGGTCGAGCATCCTCGACGATTGGTAAGGCGCACCACGGATGCGTGATGGCGTTCGCTCTCTGCCTGCTCCATCCGGAGCAAACGACTGCAGCCTGGACCTGCTCATGCTCATATGTCTGTGTGGCGCACGTTGAGCGCGTGAGACCCAGTCGCTCCATCGCTCATTCCGAAACACATCGAGTGGAGCGCAGTCGAAGCACCAGCACCGACCCAAGACATGGCGACGGCAACTGCGTCCAGTCCGATCGTGCACCGCGCGTCGCTCGCATCGCGCCACTCGATCTCGATCGTCCAAACCGAGAAAGCTGGCGCCTTTGCGCCATCGCCGCAGGCCACGAAAGGCTCGGTCTTCCAATGGGTCGTCGGCTGCATCTTCCTCGGCATCGTCGCGGTCATCTGGACGTTCTCAAGTGTGCTGATCCAGTACATCTTTGATGACCTCTCGTTCGAGGCGCCGTTCTTCCTCACGGCGTTTGGCATGTCGCTCTTCACCGTCAACCTCCCGATCTACTTTGTCACGAACGTACTCTGGCCGAAGCTCCAGGTGCGCGCCACGGCGACCTCAGCGACGTCCTCGGAGCTCCCGACGCAGCAGCTCAAGAGCAGCGATGCATCCGCGCCAGTTGCCGCCTCGGCACACTCCAAGCCGCTGCTCAAGCAGACTGCGACGGCCGGGGCGATCGTTGCGCCGCTCTGGTTCCTCGCGAATTTCACGTACAACGAGAGTTTGAACCTCACGAGCGTCACGAGCAGCACGATCTTGAGCGCCACGTCGACTGTGTTCACACTCATCTTTGGCGTCTGGGTGCTCAAGGAGCGCTTCTCGTGGACCAAGCTCCTCGGCGTCGCGCTGTGCATGGCTGGGAACATCTCGACGCTTGCGAACGACTCGAGTTCGGGGCAGCCAGACCACCTCTGGGGCGACCTCGTCGCGCTCATCGGTGCGATCATGTACGGCGTGTACACGACCGCGATCCGGAAGCTCATCCCAGACAACTCGGGCATGAGCGTCTCGCTCTTCTTCGGCTTCCTCGGACTCTTCAGCTTCGTCGGTCTCGCGGTCTTCGTCGCGATCTTTGACGCCACGGGCGTCGAGTCGCTCCGGAACCTCACGCCCGAGATCATCGGACTGCTCTTTGTCCAGGGCTTGCTCAACAACGTCCTTGCCGACTACCTCTGGGCCGTCGCGATCCTCTACACGTCGACGACTGTCGCGACCGTCGGACTCTCGCTCACGGTGCCCATGGCGATCCTCTCGGACTGGATCATCCACGGTCTCTCGCCGAGCTACGTCACGGTCATCTCGTCCGTGCTCGTGCTCGCAGGCTTCGTTGTCATCAGTCTGAGCACGCGCAACGACCAGTTGGCAGAGAGCGCAGACGCTGCTGCGGCCGTGCCCCTCACGCCCGTGGCTCCAACGTCCGAGTACAAGGAACTCGCGCAGTAGGCGGCTCGTACGAAAGACAGACTAGGCGCGGCGTAGTGTATCAAGCAGGAACAAGATCTGTCGGCGAGCTCCACGCGGCTGCTGCTCCAATGCAGCCGTCTGCGGCTCGCCCGCTGCGCTCGACTGTGTCCCTGCCGTCACTATCCTACGTCCTCACAGCAAGATCTTGTACTTCTCGGTCGACGGCACTTGGTTGATGCAGAAGCGGCCGTCGTACGAGACCGAGCCAAAGAGCCACGAGTCGCTCGCGCTCCACGCCACAGCGTACACCGAGTCCTCGTGCTCGTCGTAGCTCTTGATCTTCGTGTCCACGACGTCGGCACTCGCGGCAGACTCGCTCATGAAGTCCTGCTCGTCGAGCTCGACGATCGGCGCTGATGAGATCGACGACACGCGCCAGAGCGCGAGCGTACTGTCGGAGCTCGACGAGAGCACGAGCTGGTCGTGGAAGCGGTTGTACCGCACGCTCCAGACCCAGTGCGAGTGCGCCGCGAGTGCGAGCAGCGGCGTGCGCGCGTGGCGGAGATCCCAGAACTTCATCTTGCCGTCGTCGCCGCTGCTCACGAGGCAGAACGGCTTGTTCGGGTTGTAGTCCACGTCCAGCGCCGTCTGCACGTGCGCGTCGTCGACTGCGAACGCGACGGACTTGGCGCGCGTGTCCCACGTCTGGACCGACCCGCCGAGCGTGTACGAGATGTAGTTCGTGTGGTGCGGATCCCAGCGCACGGCGCCGATGGACGACCCGGACGCGAGCGAGAGGCCGAGCTCGAGCTTGTCCTGGATGCTCAGCGCACTGTCCGCGAGGCTCCACGTCCGCAGCGACGTGCCGTGCGCAGATGCCAATGAAGCAGCTGCGCTCTCGTCCCCTGCGTTCCACACCACTCTAGCAGGAGCAGTGCGTGTAGTTAGTGCGACTGACCGTCACACCAGTGGAGGTAGGCGCAGGAGCAAGAGGGACCACGCACTTGGACACTGGGAGCTTCTGCTGCGGGAACTCTGCGAGCTGCTTGAGCTGCTGCGGCGCGCGCTCGGCACCAGTCTCTCCACTCGCACTACCACTGACGTCTTCCATTCGCCAAAGCGCCGCAGTGACTGACTGTCCAGCCGCTTTGCTGCACGCCACGACGAGCTCCTGTGCAAACGGACTCGGTGCGAGGTCGAGCACTTGCGCATCGTGGGCGTACGTCTGGACAATGGAGATCTCGTTCGCTCCGCTGTCGTAGTGCAGCACTTGGATCTATGGGATATGAGTGCGCATACAGCAGATCGTGTGCGTCACGCGTGGCGTCACTCTACCTGGTTCGGCTGATGGAGCGATGTCGTGCCAACGAGGAAGCGCGCGTTCTCCTTGTCGGCTAGCAGCGCTTCGAGGCAGCGCGTCTAGTGTACGCACAGTGTCAGCTCTGCTCTGTCAGACGCAGGCACAGCTACAGAGGGAGAGAGACGTGCCTTGCCGCCGACGCTGATGCTGCACGCGCCGCTGCTGAACATCGTGGTGCTGCTGATGGTGATGTTGGTGTGCTCTTCAAAGTGGCGTGGTGATTGGGATACGGAACGTCTGTTTATAGCGCAAAGTAGTCTCTTTAGCAGGCTTCTACATTCCATCTTGCGCGGTGTATGCTGCAATCCATTGCCACACTCTTTGGCTCTGACCAGCAACAAACGACACCAAACTTCACAAGGACAAGCATGAGCGACGACACGAATGCCACGAATGCGCCTGCGTACGCGGCGCAGGCCGAGGCGTTCAAAGCCGACGGCAACCGCTTGCTCGCGGACAAGAAGTTCGCGGACGCCGTCGAGATGTACTCGCGCGCGATCGAGCTCGATCCAGACAACGCCGTGTACTTTAGCAACCGCTCGGCCGCGTACCTCGCCATGGGTGACGCACGGAGCAAGGCGCTCCGAGACGCTGAGCGCTGCATTGAGCTCAAGCCCGAGTGGTGGAAAGGGTACTCGCGCAAAGGCGCTGCGGAGCACGCGCTCCTGCGCTTCGACGCTGCGCGCGCGACGTACAACGAGGGACTGAAGCTCGACCCGGACAACGCGTCGTTGCTGCAAGCGGCCGAAGAGGCGTACGCTGCTGGCCAAGCGCACTCGCAGCGTCTGCGCGAGCAAGCGCGTGAGGCGGAGCGCCTGCAGAAAGAGGCGGACGAGCGCGCCGCGAAGGTCGCAGAGGACGTTGCGCGGCAGAAAGCGCTCGACGCCGCTGCTGCTGCCGCGCTCCCCAAGGACGACGACTCGCTCCTGGCCGAGTTCATGTCCGAGGTCCAGGAGCTCGAAGAGGCCGCGAACTGCGTCAAGAAGCCAACAGACGACGGCGGCGATGACGGCGCGACGAAGAAGAAAGAGAAGGCGCCAGTGGACTTTGGCGACAGCGACGGACAGCTCGCGCGTCTGCTGCAGCCGCACTACAAGTGGATCAACCTCAATCCGTTCCGCGTCCTCATGCTCGACACCGACGCGACCGAAGAGGACATGAAGCAGCACTACCGCAAGGTACAGCGTTGTGGTACTGTCGCGTATGAAATGAACGAACTGGTACTTCTTTTGATACTAACGTGGTTGTCATGGCGCAGATCTCGACACTTGTGCATCCTGACAAGTGCCGGAACCCGCGTGCGCGTGAAGCGTTTGAAGGTACCAAGTCATGTGCCTCGCTGTATGTGTGTTGAGCGTATGCAACAGGAGAGCCTGACAGATGGACTGGTGCTTGGGATAGAGGTGAAGAAAGCGTACACGTTGATCCAGCAAGTCGACCGACGCAACGTGTGCATCCGGACGATTGAGAATGCGACGGAGAAGGTGTTGAAAGACCGGCGCTTGCGCGTGAAGAAAGGCGCGAAAGAGAGCGACTTGGGCGACCTGCAGGACGAAGTGGACAAAGAGGTGCTGCGCGCGTTCGCTGAGATCGAGAACCGGCGCGTGAACTTGGAGAAGCGCGAAGCCGCGCAGCGCAAGCGCGAAGCCGAGCAGCAGGAGAAAGAGGCGCAAGAGGTGCGTTGCATGTCTGTCTGTCGCTCGTCGTGCGGTTGTGGTACTTAACTTCGCTCGACCTGGTCCTTGATACGTTTGCTACTTCGGCTAGGTCTCGGAGATGTTCAAGCGCGAGCGGTCGTGGGCAGAGCAGGACCGACGCGAGCACCGCGTGGGGAACTGGCGCGGCTTTGTCAAGGGCGGGAAGCGGCGGAAAGAGGTGGACGCGCACGGCTGGAAGGAGGAGCGACGAGTGCGTGCCGCTTGCTTGTTTGCTCGACTGTCGATCTCTCTGGCTGCGAGCGGCAACTGACAGCCGATGCGTCCGGATCTGGTGCTCTGCAGGACGACACGAAGGTCGGGGCAGGCGAGAGCGAGGCGTACAAGAAGAACTGGAAGTAGCAGAGCGATGGCGGGCGTGAGTGAGCGAACGCCAGTCGTTCATTCTCTCGCTCGCTCGCTCAACACGACGGCACACACACACTCGCTCGCTCGCTTGTCGCTCTAGAGATCAACGTCCATCATGTGGTCGTCTGACGATGCAGCACTGGCGACTGCTGCCGTAGCGTGCACGTGGCTATAGTGCTGGTGGTGATACTGAAGGTGGGGCTGCTGCTGATACTGAAGGTGCATCTGCTGCTGCTGCTGCTGGAGCACGAGCTGCTCGTGCACGTACTGCTGCTCCATCTCGCGCATAAAGCTGTCGAGGATGCCGACCGCTTGCAAGCGACTGCTCTCCGGACTATCACGCAGTAGCAGCAGCACGCCTCACATCGTCGTCAGCCTCAATCGTGTCTTGCACCTAGTGCCGAGCAACGGATGTGCGTACCCGTAGATCGAGAGGTTCGCAGCGATCGGCAGCACGTGGGACGCTGCAATGCTCGCGTGCGACGGCAGCACAATGTACGTCCCAGTGTAGTCCTGGAAGCGCGCCATTGTCTCGCCGCCTTCGCCGTGGAGGTACGGCAGCAAGTGGCGCGGCACTTTGTAGTGCGTCACTTCCGACAAGTCGATCGTCCGCTTGAGCCGCGCGCGCTGATCCACGAGCATCTCGTCTGCGCCGTCTGCTTCGTCGTCGCTGTCTGTTGCGCTCGTGCTCGCAGCGATTGATGCGGTCAGCGTGCTCGTTGGCAGTGGCACGACTGGGGCTCTGGCTTTGGTACCACCCACAGCCGCAGCACTGCTGGTACTCGTGCTGGTACTTAATGCGACAGCTGCTAGTGGCGGCAACGGCACGGTGCGACCTGGTGTGTAGCTGTGCACGCGCTCCATTGCGCGCGGGTTCGGGAGGAACTCGCGCCCGACGAACGTGAAGTCGATGCAGTGCGCGCGCACCCAGTTCGAGCTCAAGCGCGTGCCGTGGAACGTGCGCTGCAGACACAGCAACACCAGCGCGCACGCGAGAGCGAGAGCGTCGCGCCAACGTGTCAGCGCGCTGAGCTAGCAAAGCTGTAGACTGTACGCAGCGCTCGTGACGTGCCTTGTTTGCGACGTGGTCGCGAAACATGTCGTTCGTCACGATGAAGCCGTCGTGCTTGACTGCGTAGTCGATGACGTAGAAGTCGTCGTGTGCCTGCGTTGCGGATCACGAGCGGTCGATCAGTCGCCACGCGCGTGAGGGAGTTCGTGGCAGCAAATACAGCAATCTGCCGCTCGTGCGCACCTGTGACGGCGTGAGGACCACGTAGTCGTGCTCGACGAGCTCCTGGAGCAGTGCGCGGTCTGTTGGCTCGAGTGCGCTGTTCACCTTCTCGCCGGCACTCGCCTTTGTGTTGAGCCAGAAGTTTGGCACGAACGCAATGCACTTGACCACTGCGTCATGACTGCAGTTGCTACTGCTGGTGTCTCTGCTCGGCGCCTCGAGCGCTTGGAAGTACGCGAGCGCAGTCGCGAGCTTGCTCATCGACGGTGTGCCACCCTTTTGGCACGCGACGTTCGCGCCATCGATCACAATGGTGCACACGCTGCTGCGTCCGACACAAAGATACATCAACGCGTCGTGTTAGCTAGTGCATGGCAGCGATCGCTCGTGCGCATGGCGTCGTGCGGCTCGACGTCCACACGCGCGCGAGATAAGCGCATTCGCACTGGCAAGCGCAGTCAACAACGTACGTCATGCTTCTTCTCGGTTGGGCGTGTTGCTGAGCCTATTCGCGACCGATAGTGCGAAAAGCAAGTTTCGAACGCGCTTAGACTTGAAAACTGTATGTGGGCATGCTTGGTTTGCGCGAGAGTTGTTGGAACTCAAAATGCGAAGACATTTCAGCACCACGACCACCTCATGACCTCGTCAGCTGTGCTCGCTGTATGTGCAGCGACGTATGGAGCCCACGAGCAGCATTTGGCAGTTCAGAGTGTCTTCTGTTCGACGAGTGCCGAAGTTGTGGTCAGGATGCTCATTGCGCAAGTACATCGAACCAGTACCTCGGTGCGATTTCTTCTGAGAAGAAGATCGCAACACTGCAAATCACCGTCAAGCGCGCACATCGGCTCACTCTCGACCACGATGCTCCAGAGCGTGACGGGGTCCGTCGCGCTCATGGAGTCCGGAGAGAGCAGCTTGATTGGCAGCACGGTTGGCAGCTCCAAGTCCGTCAAACTCGTGAGTACGCACGTCGTCAGTACCGATGGTCCGAGGCTACACGCTCAGTTCCGTCGCGTGCGCGTTGTAGGCTGCACGCTCGTGGTGATCAGTGCCATCGTAACCACGATGCTCGTGCTGCGAGGCACTGGCGTGACGATCGCGACTTTCCTCGACAAGGGCAAGGACAGCGCGGCGCGCAAGGCGTTGCTCGACTACTACAACTCGGTCTCCGGTACTGTCAGCTTGTTTGTGTCCAAGCCAGTCGAGATCTTCCTCAGTGTGTTCGTACCGGCCGCGCTTTTGTGCTTGGCGACCGACTTCACGCTCGACACGAGCAACAGCACTTGGAAGAAGCTCGCGCCAGTCCTCGCGGCTGCGTTGCTCGGGTTCCTCTTCAGCAATGGACTCAACGCGCTCAACGTACAGGTCGTGTCGGGGCCGATCCGTCCTTGCATCGCAACGGAGGACTTGGCGTTTGTCCAGAGTGGTCCGACTGACCAACCTTTCTTGCCGAACGGCTCGCTCTTGACGACGTGGAACCGGTCGTTCGCAGAGAACACGAGCGGGAACTCGGTGCTCAACACGATCTTACGCACGAGCCTCGTGCCAACCGAGCACGTCAACTCTTGCTGTCGAGGCACAACTACGAGAGGCGCGACCACGTTACCTCAAGTCTCGTTTGGCTTCACGTCACGCGCGTGGCACGCAGAGACACTGACGCGCGCGCTGAAGCCGAGTGAGTCGCTCACGGTCCCTCTCAAGTCTGCCACTGCGATTGGCGAGCTCCCTACGAACGCCACGCTTCCGATGCCGACATCCATTGCCAGTACGCTCGCAGTCTACGGCCCGCAACTCATCTACGCCATGACAAACATCGAGACGAGGAAGAACATGGTGATGGCGATGGACGTCGAAGGGATTAGCAAACTCGCGGACATGTACAAGTTCCCGTCTTCACCAGCTCCTCCCACAAGCTCGAGCACCCGCGAGGTCTTGAAAGCATCATCCAGCCTTTGGCGAGCGGTCCTCAATGATGCATCCGCTCGGATCGACAGCGCAAACCTCGAGTACACGCGCACGAAGCTCGCTGACAATCTCACGTTCGACGCCGTGACGATCAACTACTCGTTCGACTGGCACGATGACGATGGAGACGATGGAGACGATGGAGACGACGAAGATGCTGCGATTGGTCCCAGCAGCAATGCCGACTACACAATGACTACAAGAGCGGGGAACGGCAGCACAGTAGTCGCGAAGAAGCAGTGCAGCGACGAGGGATGC
>JAASFT010001029.1:0-10438 GCA_023333885.1 Globisporangium parvum
AGCATGGTTGTGAGTCTCCTGATGTTGATTCTGCGTATCCTCCGTCGCTGATTGCCTCGAGTCAACAAAGTGACACACACTCGCAACGAGCGAGTGTTTGTCGAAAGTGGCGTTTGGCGTCAAGCACAGCAAGCACCGCCGCCGCACATGGTGTCATACGAGCGAGATGGCGCTCCTGCATCTGCGCGTGGCGTGGCGCCGCGACTACACCCGCGCTCTGTTGCTCACTCCTCCTTTTTCAGCATCGCGCACACTTCGCCACCTTCCTCCTCCATCCAGAGCACCTCGACACCAACATCCAACCGCCGCTATGACGCTGCAGTCGCCTCGCAAAGCAGACCCTGACGCATCAATCGATTCGTCTGGGATGTACACGCAAGTACAGACGCCGCGAGCAGAGACAGCCACTCGGGACGCCGTGGCGGTCGATCTGAACGCCAAGACTACGAAGAGTCGTGCTCGCAGTCAGAAAAACGATCAAGACGACGTTGACGGCGGCACCGACAACGATGGCGAGAACAAGAACAAGGACGAGGACAAGGACACTCCTCCTTCGCCACCGCCGCTGCCGTTCTCGCAGCTCTATCGATATGCCTCTTCGACAGACAAGCTCCTACTTGCACTCGGCATCGTCATGGCGGGAGCGAACGGCGTGCTCTTCCCGTGCATGGCACTCGTGTTCGGCGATGCGATCGCAGCATTCGGACAAATTGGTCAGCCAGTCGACACGGATGCCGTCAACGCGGCAGCGCTCGACTTCTTGTTCATCGCGATTGGGCTCTTCGTGACCGACTACGCGGCGTTCGTGCTCTTCTCTGTCACTGCTGAGCGCCAAGTGAAGGCGCTGCGGGACGCGGCGCTCCAGCACATGCTCCACATGGACATCAGCTGGTTCGACCGCACAGACGCGCTGCAGCTCTCGAGTCGCCTCACGGGCGATACTGTCAAGATCAAGAACGGCATGGGACAAAAGCTCGGCGACACGTTCAAGTATGCGTGCCAGTTCTTCGCAGGCTACGCGATCGGGCTGTCGAAAGGCTGGGACATGGGACTCCTCATGGCGTGCGTCATGCCAGTCATGGCAGTCTCGCTCGGCTACCTCGTTCGCTTGATGCGCTCGCGCACGGAGCTCTCGCAGAAGATGTACGCACAAGCAGGTGCGATCGCAGAGGAGACGCTCGGGTCGATCCGCACCGTCGCGTCGCTCAATGGCGAGACGCGCGCGATCGAGAAGTACGACAAGCAAGCGCTGCTCGCAGAGACCGAGAACATCGACCTCGCCAAGTACTGGTCTGCCATGTTCGGGCTCTTCTTTGCGAGCGTGTGGATCATGTACGCGGCAGGGCTCTGGTACGGCGGCGCCAAGGTCGCGCACGACAAAGCGACGCCGGGACAGGTCTTCCAGGCGTTCTTCGGTGTGCTGCTCGGCACGCTCTCGGTCGCGCAGATCGGGCCAAACATCGGCGCAGTCGCACAAGCTCGTGGAGCTGCTGCTGCGCTGTTCCAGATCCTCGACACGCCGTCCGAGATCGACGCGTCTGCCGCCGAAGGCATCGTGCCGGACGCATGCGCTGGTCGCATCGACGTTGTCGATGTGAGCTTTGCGTACCCGAGTCGCCCAGACGCGCCTGTCTTGACGAACTACAGCGTCTCGATCGAGAGCGGCCAGACCGTTGCGTTCGTTGGCGCGAGTGGCAGCGGCAAGAGCACGCTTGTCGCGCTCTTGGAGCGCTTCTACGATCCATCTCGCGGCGCCATCTTGCTCGATGGTCGCGACATCAAGACGCTCAACGTCGCGTGGCTCCGCGCGCAGATCGGACTCGTGTCGCAGGAGCCAGTGCTCTTCGCAACGACGATCGCCGACAACATCGCAGCGAGCGGGAAGCGCCACGGCATCACACGCGAGCAAGTCGTCGCTGCCGCCAAGCTCGCGAACGTGCACGCGTTCATCATGGCACTGCCGCAGCAATACGACACGCTCGTGGGCGAGAAGGGTGTGTCGCTCTCGGGCGGCCAGAAGCAGCGCGTGGCGATTGCGCGTGCGATCGTACGCGAGCCCAAGATCCTCGTGCTCGACGAAGCCACGAGTGCGCTCGACACCGAGAGCGAGCGAGTGGTACAGGCGGCGCTGAATGACTTGATGAGCAAGACGCAGATGACGACGCTCGTGATCGCACATCGCTTGAGCACTGTGCGCCATGCTGACAAGATCGTCGTGCTCGCTGGCGGCGCAGTGGTCGAAGCGGGTCCGCACGACAGTCTGGTCACGATCAACGACGGCGTGTACCGCGCCATGTACACGCTCCAGGAGGCAAAAGCGTGCGGCGACAGCGAAGCTGACGTTGCGAGTCGCCATGACGGCGCTGCAGTCGATGGCGCCATTCCGATGCAGCAAGCTCACACGGCGACGAGCGACATCGTCGACTCCAAGAAAGATGCACCAGTCGATGACGAGGAGGACAGCTCACTGAGCTCGACTGCCAGCCGCTTCTCGATCCGCGACGCCATGATGTTCAGTCGCCCCGAGCGCGCGTACTTTGTCGTCGGGATGCTCACAGCAGCTGCGAACGGCTTCGCCATGCCGCTCTCCGCTGTGCTCATCAGCGAGATCGTCGCGCGCATGACCGAGCAGTACACTGCGTTCCAGCGCACGGGCGACCGCGCATTCCTCGACTCGCTCTCGGATGACATCACGGTCTATGGACTCTGCTACGCTGTCGGCGCCGTCGCCGTCTTCCTCGTCACGGCCGTGCAGAACTTCTGCTTCAAGTACATGGCCGAGAAGCTCACGTCGCGTCTGCGCCACGTGCACTTTGCCGCGCTCTGTCGCCAGGACATCGCGTTCTTCGACGCGACTGCGCACGCGACTGGCGCGCTCACGGCCGACCTCGCGACGCACGCCACGAAGGTCGCGCTCATCTCTGGCGACTCGCAAGGACGCGTCGTGCAAGCTGCATTCACGTTCGTTGCTGCGATCGCGATCTCGTTCGCAACCGGGAGCTGGTTGCTCACGCTCATCATGCTCACGGTCTTCCCGCTGCTCATGCTCAACCAAGTCGCGCGGCTCAAGCAGATGCGCAGCGGCGGCGAAGCGCTCTCGGACGAGCTCGCAGCAGTTGGAGCACACGCGTCTGAGGCGCTGAGCAACATCCGCACGGTCGCAGCACTCGGACTCGAGACGCCGCTGTGCGAGACGTTCGGCGCGCTCCTTGACGCGCCGCTGCAGCAAGGACGGCGCGAGGCGCAGATCAACGGCCTCGCGTTCGGCTTTGGCTCGTTCGCGATGTTCGGGACGTACGCGCTCGTGTTCTGGTACGGCGGCGCGCTCGTGGACAGGGGCGAGATCGACTTCAAGCAGCTCATGCGCACGCTCATGGCGATCATGATGGCCGCACAGGGTGTCGGCAGCGCAGCGTCGTTCCTCGGCGACTCGGACCACGCGCTCAAGGCCGGGCGAGCGATCGTTGCGATCCGCGACCGCGCGCTCTCGATCGACTCGTTCGACGCGTCCGGCGCGACGCCAGCGACAGTCGGCGGCAAGATCGAGTTCCGGGCCATCGCGTTCCGGTACCCGACGCGGCCGCACGTGCCAGTGCTGACGAACTTCAGTCTCACAGTCGAAGCAGGCGAGACTGTGGCGCTGTGCGGTCCGTCCGGTGGCGGCAAGAGCACCATCGTGTCGCTCCTTGAGCGCTTCTACGACCCAGACCACGGCACCGTGCTGCTCGACGGCCGCAACGTGAGAGATCTGAACGTGCGCTGGCTCCGGTCCCAGATCGGCCTCGTGAGCCAGGAGCCGACGCTGTTCATCGGCACGATCGCCGAGAACATTGCGTTCGGGCTCGAGACAGCGCCGAGCCAGGAGGCGATCGAAGCCGCAGCCGCGAGCGCGAACGCCCACGCGTTCATCACGCAGTTCCCAGACGGCTACGCGACGCAAGTCGGTGCCAAGGGCGAGCAGCTCTCGGGTGGCCAGAAGCAGCGCATTGCGATCGCGCGCGCAGTCCTGAAGAAGCCTGCGGTCCTGCTCCTGGACGAAGCCACGAGCGCACTCGACGCAGCAAGCGAGCAGCAAGTGCAAGCTGCGCTCGACAACGTCCTGTCGCTCGAGCGCCGCACGACGATCGTCATTGCGCACCGACTGTCGACGATCCGCAGCGCCGACAAGATCTGCGTCGTGAGCGGCGGTCGCATCGCAGAGATGGGCACACACGCAGAGCTCCTGCGTCTCAACGGCATGTACACTCGCTTGGTCGAGTCGGCCTCCATCGCGTCGTAGATCTCTCCCTATGTCGAAGTAGCGGTAGCTAGGCAAGTGAACCACAATCTCATCCATAGCTCTACGACTCGGTCTTGGTGCTACTCACCTCGTCGCTTGGCTTGCTCGTTGAGTAGCGTCTCTCTCTCTCTTGTGCATGCGCTGGAAGCAGCAGCAGCAACGTCTTACACACAAGTGATCAGCATACGCCGGTGCGGCACCGCATTGCAACCGCATGCGCCACTTGCGCGACGTGCGGCGCCTGCAACAGCGTCGTGTGGGTTCCTGGGACGTCGATGACGTCGATCGCAACGCCAAGATGGTCGCGGTACAGCTCCTGCTCGTCAGGCTCGAGTGTCCACTGCGCTGTCTTGTACAGATGGACGTGAAGCCACAGCGCACGCTTGTTGTCGTTGCGCTTGGAGTCTGGTGCGATGCGTGACGCCAGGAGTGTCGACGACACTGGCACGTGCGACAACGAGCTGCTTGCTCCGTACGGCGCGTACTTGGCATCGAGCGCACAGTTGATGAGGAACTGCGCGGCGAGCTGCTCCATGATGTCGCTATCGTCGCTTGCCTGGTCGCTGTCCGCACTGCTGCTGCTCACTTGACCCGCACGCTGCCGCTGCGTCCTGCTGCTCACGTCGCCACTGTCTCTGTACGCACTCGCGACGTGCGCTCGCGCCTTCACGTCGCTCTCCTTGCGATCTACTGCCACTGGCATCGCTGTCGTGTCGTTTGCGAGTCCATGCGGCAAGGAGCACGGGGCGCCGTCCAGCAGTGTCAAAGGCGTCAGTGCATGCCCTTCTGCGTGCGCCAAGCGCGCGATCTCGTGTGCGACGCGACAGCCAAACGAGTAGCCACCGAGTGCGTATGGACCCGAGGGCTGCGTCGCTCGGATCTCGCGCCAGTACTGCTTCGCGAGCGCTTCGATCGAGTCGGCGTGGGAATCGCCACTTGCTTGGACGCCGACGACTGCGAACGGCAGACGACTCGCAAGCTCGAGGAGCTTCCAGACCGTCCCATCGGCGCAGTGGACGATGAAGAGCGGCGGCGAGCGCTCTTGCTGCTGGCTCTGCTGCTTCCAGTTGAGCGGCACGAGCACTTGCGAGCGCAGAGACGATCGCTGGACCACTGCATCGCTTGCGCCGACACTCAGTGATGCTGCCGCTGTGCGCGCCATCTTCACGAGACTCGCGCACCGGAAGAACGCGTCGAGCGTGACCGTCAGTCCGTGCGCTTTCACGAGCGCCATCACGCGGATCGCAGCCAGCGACGTGCCGCCGAGCTCAAAGAACGACGCGGCGAGCAGTCGATCGTCCTGGTGGTCGAGACCAAGGGCTTCTGCCCATGCGCGCGTGAGGATCTCGGTGGCAATGCGAACGCGCAGACTGCTGCTGTCGCGAGCAAGAACAGCTACTGGCGTTGACGAGGACGGTGCATCGCACTGCTCGTCTGTTTGCTGCGGAGTGTCAGCTGCTGCTGCTGCATATGCAGGTGCATGGCGCTTTGCTGCGCGCGGACTCGAGTGGCTCGAGACACAGGCGACGTGCGCGAGCGCTCGCGTGTCGAGCTTCCCGTTCGGCGTGCGCGGCCAGTCGTCGACGACGCGGAGCTCTCGCGGCACCATGTGCACTGGCAGGCGAGCACTGAGCCAGCTCCGGAGTTCGGTCAGCGCTGTCGCTACCGTGTCGTGGCTATGCTTCGTCGCCGTCTGGTTCGTGAGCATGACAAAGCCCACGAGCGCGGGCTGCTGCTCGAGCACGAGCACTTCGGCGTCTTGCACGGCTGCGTGCGCCACGAGCGCGTTGCGGATCTCCTGGAGCTCAATGCGCATGCCGCGGAGCTTCACTTGTGAGTCCGTGCGACCGAGAAAGAGCAGCTCGCCGCTTGCGAGCCACTTGACGCGGTCGCCAGTCTTGTACCAGCGCATGTTTGGACTGCGCATTGGCAGCCGCTCCGTGCTCGTGAAGCTCGCGGCAGTGAGCTCTGGACGGCGCCAGTAGCCGCTTGCGACGCCACGACCGCCAATGTAGAGCTCGCCTGGGACGTTCACTGGCACGAGGTGCTTGTTTGCATCGAACACGGCGATGTAGTGGTCGTCGATCGGCTTGCCAATCGGCACGGTCTGGAGCGAAGCTGTCGGAGCAGTCGCGTCCAGCGCAGTCTCACACGGCAGCTTGAAGAACGTCGACGTCACTGACGCCTCCGTTGGCCCGTACTCGTTCACGAGACACGTCGGAGATGTGCGCGTCTGCGTGCGAGAGCACACGCGTGCGTGCTTGGCGTAGAACTTGGTCGCGAGCGCAGTCGGGAACGCTTCGCCAGCGAGCACGACGTGCTTGACGTGAGCTGGGAACGCGTCGATGGCGTCGAGGAGCAGCGCAAAGTACGACGGCACGAAGACGCAGAACGTGATGCGCTCGCGCACGAGGAGCTCGTGGATGTAGAGCAAGTCGTGGAGTCCGTGCTTCTTTGTCACGACTGCGCTGCCGCCGACGAGCAGCGGCGAGAAGAGCTGCGTGAGCGAGCCGTCGAGCGTCGACGACGTGCTCTGGAGAAAGACGTCGTCAGGCGATACGGCGTACTGCCGCACGGTCCAGCGCAGCGTCGTGAGGAGGTTCGCGTGCGTCACGAGCACGCCTTTCGGACGACCTGTGGACTGCATGGCGCACACGCGAGTGGCAGCGAGTGTGACCGATCAGTAACGACTCACGACTTTGCGACAGAGCCCGGCAGCAGGCGAAGAAGACGTACCCCAGACGTGTACAGGACGTACGCGACTGCGTCGTACGCACACAAGTGCATCGCTTCGTTGTCTCTGCTGTCTTCGCCAGTTGGAGGCGTCGTCGCTGGCGAGCTTGAGTGAGTGAGGTCGTCCCACAAGAGCAGCTTCACGCCGCCACTCGTGCTGGCGCTGGTGTTGTCGTCTTGCACACCGCCGCCACTGCACTCGAGCAGCTTCGAGAGCTTGGTTGCGAGGCGCGCCTGCGAGACAACGACGCGCACGCAGCTGTCACCAATCATGTACTGGATGCGATCAGGTGGGAACTCGGTGTCGAGAGGCACGAAGACTGCGCGGAGCTGCAAGACACCGACGGTCGCAGCGACGTGCTCGAGTCCGCGATCGAGGTACAGTCCAACGTGCTCGCCTGGCACGACGCCGAGTGCGCGCAGTGCATCGCAGACACGCTCGCCAGCTGTCCAGAGCTGGCGGTACGTCCACGCGTCGCCTTCAAACCGGAGCGCCACGCTCTCTGGCGTCTTGCGCACTTGATCCAGCAGACACTCGTCGAGGAACGCACTCGCGACAGCGCTGTCGTCGCCACTCGGAGCAGCAGCAACAGCAGTGACTGGCGCACCCCACTCGTGCAGCAACGTCTGCCGCTCTGCGTCAGGGAGCATCGAGAGCGCGCGCAGTGGCGCGGCTGGACTTGCTGTCACTTCGTGCAGGAGCGTGAGGAAGTACTCGGTGAAGCGGCCGATCGTGTCGCGCCGGAAGCGCGCAGTCGGGAACTCCATCGCGCCTTCAAGCACAGCGTCGCCGTTGCGGTTCGCGCGCGCGCGCATGCTCAGCATCAGGTCGAACTTGGCGTCGCCAGGCGGCAGCGCAATGTCCTGGAGCCCAAGAGTGTCCGTCGACTCACTCCCAGCGCCTGGGGCCGCCGCGTTGCTGCTCTCCCACGCAAACATGACCTGGTAGAGTCCGCTCTGTGCTGCTGACTGCTGTCGCTGCCGCGACGAAGCACTCGCTCGCGCGCTCGCGACGTGGTCGAGGATCATCTGAAGCGGCACATCCATGTGCGCAAAGCCCTGGAACACGACGTCACGCACGTGCGCGAGGACGTCGTAGAAGCTCGCGTCGCACTGCGGTGGCGCTGTGATCCGGAACGGCAGCGTGTTGACAAAGTACCCGAGCACGTCGTCGAGGCTCTCGTGACTCCGTGCAGCTGTCGGGACGCCAATGACGACGTCGTCGGAGCCAGAGAGGCGCGCGAGCAGGAGCTGGAACACGGCAAGGAGTCCGATGAAGAGGCTGCAGCCGCGACTGGCGCACAGCGCGGTGAACGACGTGTGCAGCGCAGGCGAAGACTGAAACACGACGACGTCGCTCGACGCATCGTCACTCGACGCCACTGCGCAGTCCGTGTCGAACGGAAGGTCGAGGATCGGGAGTCCATCGCTCTCTGTCGTGAGCGTCTCGATCCAGAACTGCAGCGACGGCGCAAGCACACCCGAGTCGATTCGGCGGCGTTGCCAAAGCGCAAAGTCGCGGTACTGGACGTCGTGCACACGTCGGTGGCGCTGCTCCAAGCGCGCCAGTGCGTCTGCAGTCGTCGAGAGCGCTCGAAGAGACGCGCGTTGCGCCTGCGCCTGTGTGTACATCTCTGCAAAGTCGCTCCAGAACAGACTGCTGCTCGTCGGGTCGGTCGCAATGTGGTGGAGCACGACCACGAGTGTCCAAGGCGCTGGTGACTGCGACGCCTCATCACCAGCACCAGCGCGCACAGCCGTCGCAACGTGGACGCGCACAGGCGCATCGCGACTCAAGTCGAACGGCGAGGCGGTCTGTGACGCGATCCATGCTGGCACGTCGCCCAGCGCGAGATGTTCGAAAGCGTGCACTGTCACGACGCTGTTGCGAATGCCGCTGGGAGTGCACTTGACAAAGTGACAGAGTGGCAGCACGCGCTGGTGAGGCTCGCCGTACAGGTCTGCGTCGTACACAGTGCGCAGGACGGCGTGCTTGGCCATGAGCGCACTGAGCGTCCAGTGCAACGCGAGCTCGTCGAACGGCGCGCGCGTGACTGTCACTGCGCGCACGATGTTGTACGCTGAGCTCTCGGGCTGGAGCTTGTGCAGAGCGAACATCTGCAGCTGCGGGTACGACAGACACGTTGGCCGAGCGTTGTCGTCAGTGGATGAACCGTCTCGAGCTCGAGACGACGGCGTGAGCGGCTGGGACTGCTTCTGCTTCGTCAAGAGCGTCTCGAGCTTTGCAAACGCCAGTCTGAGCGTCTGTTCTCGCTTCTGGCGCGACTCGGTCTGGAGCGGATCACCGAGCGTCAGGAGCAGCGCATGCACGACGGCGTCCACATTGCCGTCTTCGAGTGCTCGCTCGACGCCGAGCAAACTGCTTGTCGCTCGCTTGCGCGCGCTTGCTGTCATCGATGCCGCCTTCTGTCTGCTCACGTGGCAGTGTGGTCGCGGTTGTCGTCAGGCTTTGCAAGTGGCCATGTATGTGTGATGGATGCCACGAACACACACACACACACACCGCTTCGACTGTGCCAGTTGCCCGATGCGCGTGAAGCTGACGCGATGGTGCTGCAGCTTGCGACCGTGGACGTGCGACGCGCTCGTGCTCGTGCGTCTCGAGCTGCTCTTCCTTGCGCTGCTCCAGCTGCTACTGCGAGCGCCTCGCAGTCTGCTCTCGCGCGTGTCAAGAGAGCTCGATGCGTGTCATCGCGTTGTTGTTGTTGTCGTTCACGTCGTGTGGCACACACCACAGTTGCTGGCCTTTCTCACAGGGCATCACGAGCGCCAGACTACCGACGTCCTGAGTTGCACAGACGCAGGACGCGCGTTGCTCAAGGGCACGTGCGAGACGAATGACAGTGAACAATCGCTCTGTTCTGTACTCGTTGTAGCGAGCTTAGGACGTCCCACACACGTCACGCCCACCATGCTACAGCTCCATCCATCACTTGCGCGCACTGGCGTAGTTCGCCTCAAACCACGCAACGGTCTCGCCGAGTCCGTCGCGCATGGACGTGAACGCGAAGTCTGGCAGCAGCGCGCGGAGCTTCGCGTTGCTCGCGGTCTTCTTGAACTGGCCGTCGCTCTTGGTCGCGTCGAACACGACGTCGCCATCAAACGCCATCGCCTGCGCGATCTCGAGCGCGACGGCTTTGATCGAGACCTCGTCGGCTTCGCTCCCGGCCAAGATGATCGGCTCGACACTGTCGTACGCGTCGAGGACCCAGAGCAGCAAGCGCGCGAGGTCGCGGCTGTAGATGAACTGCCGCAGTGGCGCGCCGGTGCCCCAGATCGTGAACGGCGTGCCGAGCTGCTTTGCGACGTAGCACTTGTGGATCAAGCCAGGCACGACGTGGCCGTCGTCGACGTGGAAGTTGTCGTGCGGACCGTACACGTTCGTGGGGATGACCGACGTGAAGC
>JAASFT010001030.1:0-10431 GCA_023333885.1 Globisporangium parvum
ACTCGAGGCGAGCGGCGCTTTGTGCGCCGATGACGCGCGAGGAAGCTGGTCGTGTGAGTGCGAGGTGCTCTATCCGCATGCTCGCCATGCAGGCAAGCAAGCAGGCAGGCAGGCAAGCGACTCGAGTGTGCGTGTGAACTACCAACGCGCAGAAGCATGTGCTTTCATGACTAGGGCGGCATGTCGTCAAGCGTCGAGGCGCTGCCGGCCGACTGTCCGCCAGTTGGTGGTGTTGCGGGCGTCGAGCAGGTGCGGTGTTGGCACAGCGCACGCCGCGATTGCCATTACGTTGTCGAAAGGGGCTTACAAATACCAACTACGAAATCCCGAATGTGGCTGTTGACTGGATGAAAGTATGCTCGCAATTGTTCGATCGCACGTTCCTCGAAACGTGCTGTTCCGGCTCGTCTGCCACGCGTTCCACACACTTTCGGGCGTCCGGACAAAAAACGGACGCGCGCCACACTGTGCCACACCAGCTGAAAAATGCTCGGTCCAAATGCGCACAGAGCGTCATTGTTCAAGATAGCAGAAAGCGGAAAGAACAGCGAGTGCCGCGAGAGCGAGAGCGAGCGGGACTGGCCGCGCGCGCAAGACAAACCAGCTTTCACACTCACACACACACACAACAGCACAGCGCCGCAGCCGCAGCCGCAGCTCCTACACACAGCAGCAGTAGCAGCAGCAGCAGCATGCGGAGTTTTCAGGTCGAGCGCATGCGCTCGCTCAGCGACCTGCCCAGGCTCCACGAGTTTGAGCGCGCGATGCAGATGGAGATCACCCAGGCCGCCGGACGCGAAGAGATGTTCCTGCGGTCGTCGTCAGGTCTGAGCGCGCTCTTCAAAGCGCTCGGCCACGAGCACGGCCGACCGTACTTTCGGTACGCGCTGCGCGACGTCTTTGGCGAAAAGTCGACGCTCTACCGCAGCGCGACAGTAACGCCAGCACAAGTGCGTGCGTACGCGCAGAGCATCATCGGGCGCCTGATAAAAGCGCTGAGCGCCGCGCCACTCGTGCTGCGCGCCGCGTGCCAGTTCGTCTTGCTCGAGTACCGCAAGGCGTTCCCAGACAGCCGACAGGACACGATGATCGTCGTCGGTGGCGTCGTGTTCCTGCGCCTCGTGTGCCCAGCGCTCATCAAGCCCGAGATGCTGGGCTTCCAGCCGCACAACGCACGGTCACTGCACGTGTGCGTCCAGATCGCGAAGATGCTGCAGCACACACTGAGCGGGAACTTGCTGAACGAGAACCACCCCGAGTGCGCTCTTGGGAACGTCTTTGTGACAAAGTACCACCCGCAAGTCGCAGATCTGCTCGAGCGCTTTGCACACGTGCAGCTCGGACCACTGCCGTCGCCGTCGCAGCAGCCACACGAGCCCCCTCGCCCAGCAGAAGTGCTCTGCGTGAAGCCGTGGGACGCGGACAGCAGTCCGCCGACACCGACGAACTCGTGGGACGTGCACCCGAGCAAGCTCCGCGGCATGTCAATGAGCACAGACGAAGCGTCGAAGCGCAAGCGCAAGTCCTGGCTCCGCTTCTGGAATCGCATGTGAGCTCCAGATCATCATCTCGGTTCTGTGAGCTCACGCCACGATCGCCCGCCACCCATAGACGCCCCCAAGACACACACACACAGACAGACATATCCCAGCAGCAGATGCAGCAGCGGATCCAGCACAGACGAGCGAGCGCGGACGTGTTGCGCCTCTGCTCGGTATCTTTATGGTTGCCGATCGACCTCCACGGAGAGACGTCGATCGCGCTGCTGCCTCTACCATAGCCACACACGAGGCAGCAGCAGCAGCCACACACCATCACACACACGGCACTCGGCCACTTATTTATCTCGAACAGAGAACACACCACCCTCATGAGTCCACGCACACGCACGCACGTTCAATCTCAATGTCCATTGCCATTCGTCGCATGCGTCGTTGTCGTCCCCGTTCGTAGCGTCGCAAGCGAGGTCGCGAGTGGAGCGTATGAATGAGCACGAGTGCGACCCACGCCATGGCCGTCTCGAGGTCGTCGGACGCGGTCGATCGTAAGTGAGCTAAAGATTTTCATTTTGGTCATTTTCGTTCGTTTGTGCGCGCCGATATGGCCAAGCAGCTCCGCGAGAGAGACGTCCTTGGGACGATGGCGGACGGCGCGATCACGTGCGTCGCAGCGGGTCCTGGCGGCCGCATCTTCGCAGGCGATGCGAACGGCACGGTGCGCTGCTACGCCCGCGTTTCCGCCACCATCCCCGCTCAAGCAGGCGAGAAAGAGGCGGAGACAGCAGCAGTCCTGCTGTGGGTGACGCGAGCGACGACGCGCGGAGCCATTCTGGTATGTGCGCTCGCTTTCTGTGTCTGTCTACAATCGCCACCGGCTGGTCGCTTAACGTGACGCTGCTCGGTCGGTCGTGTGGCCACTTGCGCGCGCTCGTGTGCATGTAGAGTATCTGCGCGATTGCCGACCCGCGTGACGCGCACGCTGCTCAAGACGGCGCGAACGCCGCTGCGTGTGCTAACGTCCTGCTCGTGGTCGGCGCGGCATCGGGCGAGCTCGTCTTCTTCCGCAACGAGGCGGTGCGTGGCGTGCACGTGTTTGCTTGCTCCGTGCAGCTGCAGGCAGCTAGCCAGTCAGTCAGTCTGTCGCATTGATAGACAGCGCTATGAAGCGATTGCGTTGGCATCGCGTCTGTTGCTGGCACCGCTCCATGTGCACGCAGCGAACGGAACTGGATGCTCACCTGATGCTCACTCGCTCTCCTCGACAGGAAGCGCGGCGAGTGCAGCTCGAGAGTGCAGTGCTCGCGATCTGCGCGCACGGCAATGGCGCTGAGTTCCTCGCAGGCGATCTCCTCGGCACGCTCTACGGCGTGAACCAGTACGGCGTGCTCTGGAAGGTACGCGCTGTGTCTGAGTGCTCCTAGTTAGCGCTAGCACCAGTAACAGAAGGAGCTCGATGGACTAACTCGTGCGAGCGATCCACCCAACCACCGACCGCGACAGGAGCGACCTGAAGACGACAAGGACGCGCAGACCAAGCAACACGCGCAGCGCAGTGCGCCAGACGCTGCAGTACCAGCGTTCTTCTTCCCAAGTGCTTTGCAGCCCACAGGTACGCATACATATCGTCAGGAGCACCTCCACGTCCAGTGGGGATCGTCCAGCCTCTCACAATGTCTGTATGGATGATGACCCGATGGTGTGCAGTGAAAGCACTCGCGAGTGTGCGTGAGCTCGATGTCGAGCAGACGCTCTCGAGCTACGCGCTAGTGAGCACTGGACAGCGTCACTTGCTACTTGCGCACCGCGGCCGTGCGTTTGCACACATTGCAACACCGACGCCAACAACTACGATTGCAAGTGTTCGTCCGACGCCATCAGCAGAGTCAAACAGCAAAGCGCAGCGCGACGTTGTGCTCGTCGCAGGCGAAGCTGGGTACGAAGGCGATGCATCCATTGGTCGCTCGGATCTCGTGCGTTTGCTTACCTGACTGACGGATGGACGACCCGCGTCGGTCTGCTGGCTGCATGCAATGCAGCAAAGTGTACCAGGTCTCAACGACTCGTGAGCCGACGTTCCGCTTTGCAGTCGACGTCTTTGCTGAGGTGGGGATCACTTGCGCACCTGTTCCAGGGACGTCCGCGCGGCGCCATGGTCGATCAGCCGACTGACTAGTCAGATGCCTCTTGATGCTCGCGCAGGTGAAGTTCCCAGTCGCGAAGCTCGTGGCGATTGACAGCAGAGGTGCCAGCAACAGCGACGAGCCAGCACTCACGTGGGTCTGTCTTGGCGAGAACGGCCAGCTCGCGCTCTTCCATGGTCGCGAGCAAGTGCACTCGTGGCGCTCGCTTGGAGCGAGTCGCAGCACCAGCAATGGCAAGACGACTGCCATAGTCGACATTGCAGTCGCCGTCAGTGATGACCCGAGCGATCGCATCTCGGGATGTACGCACCTCGCACTGGCGTACGCTGATCGCATTGAGCTGCTAGCAGTGCCTTTCTGGACTCGCGAGTGAAGAAGTCACACGTATGCAGTGTCCACAGCCAGCTAACGAGTCAGTCCTTGTAGTGGATCCAGTGACCGACAAGATCGCAAAAGAAGAGACCTCGTTGAGCAGATAGCATTGCGTTGGCGTCTCAACCGGCTACGGCGCCGAGAGTCTTAGGCTCTCGCGGGATCCGAGGACTCGCTCACATGAGCACTGCTGCTTTCACTATCATCGATGTCTCTCTCGCCAGTCGGGCGTCGAAAGAGCACGAGGTTCTTGCCATCAAACGGCAGGAACGCCTTTTCAATGCGCGCGTCTTTCGCCATGAGGTACGCCACGAGATCGTCGTACGAGACGACGCGACCGCCATCCGGACGCACGCGGTCTGGGAACTGGTGCCCAAACACACAGCACGGCACGAGCACGAACGGCTTGTTGAACTGGAGCGCGACGTCGACGATCGCATCCGTGGCTTCGTCTGGATGCATCCCCACGAGCATCGACGCACTCGTAATGAGCGCAGTGTGCTCGGGCTGCTCGAAGAACGTCGTTGTGTTGAACAGACCGAGGCGCTGAGGTGGCAGAGGCAGCAAGTCACGCGTCAGTGTGCGCGTGAGTTCGAGCGAGCGAGGGATGACAGTACTAGCAGTGGACTATGCGTCGCACCTGGGACACGAGTTCCTGGCGCACAGTGTCGCCAGTCTTCTGGAGCTTCTTCATGAACTTGAACTGCTGCTTCGAGAGCTTCAGCGGACGCTACGTGAGCAAGAAGACACACACATGCATCGTAGTCAGTCTCCCGGTCCTATCGGCTTGCGTCTCACTATCAAGACTGTACCCACACCCAGCCAGTAGCGCACATACCGGATCAATAAGTGTGCATGGCACGCCGCGCTTGTTCCAGAGCTCAAACGAGACGTTGCCTCGTCCACCCGCAACGTCGATGACGCCACTGCCACGCGACAGGAACGCAAGCCCAAACTGCGCAACGAGCCACTCGACGAACACCTGCGCGCGCTGGTGCTTGCCGATCTTGCCGTGCGCGTCGTGCGGGTCGTCTGCTTGTGTCGCGCGCAAGCGCTTGAGGTGGAGTCGCTCTTGGAGCCACTCTGCACGCGCGTGCTTGAGATCTGCGTCGCTCGCGTGCACGAGCTCGCACCGGTCGCCGTACTGACACGTGCGCGAGTTGATCCAGAACTTGCAGTGCACAACCTTACTGCTGGGCTCTCCTGTAGTAGCAGTAGTAGCAGCAGCCGTCGGCACTGAAGCGTCTGCTGTGAGAGAACCAGGCGAGCCGCGAGTGTCAGCGCGGACCGTCGGCGCTGGCGTGAATGGCACGCCTAGTAAGCAGCGCACACGCGTGGTGAGTGACACGTCCTTGCACGAACCTGCACTGACAGTCACGCCAAGACACAGGCATGTACGTACCTGGGTGAACGTCCTTCCACGCTCGCACACTCGTGATGTTTCGTGCGTGGAGCAAGATCGTGGCAGACTCGCCGTCACCACTGCGCTCGATGAAGCCGTGGATGTGCACGATATCGCCGACGTTGACGCCGCGGCGAATCGTATCGAGGTCGTCCTCAGACAGCTCGTTCGCGATGATCTTGAGAATCACTTCGAGACGCAAAGCTGTTGCTGCTGGCTGGGCATGAATCTCAGTCGCGTCGGTCGGAGCGCGGTGGTGCTCAGCCAAGTCGTAGAACGAGCACTTGCGGCTGTGTACATACCGCAGTGCAAGTCAGCATCTACCAGCGAGTAGTCCAGCAAGCGTGATGGAGCTAAAGAAGAGGAGAGCGTACGAGATGCGGCGCTGATGCACAAGCTGACCCTCGACGACGACATTGCGCTGCTGTTGTCATGCACGCGCAAAACTCAGTTCGCTCTACCGCCATCACTGCCAGCACCGAGTCTAGCAAACGCACCTCTGCAAGCAGCTGCGGAGTCCGCGCCGCTGCATCAGTGCGCAGCGCTGCAAAGTGCGTCCACACCATGTCGGTGCTCATCTGCGCCACGTTGTTGCTGTTGTTGCCCACCAGCCGAAAAGTGATGTGTTCACACGTCGCAGGGTTTTGCCACTCACATACAAATCGCGATACTATTTCGCGTGCTTGACTTCGCGGCTCCAGACAACGCAAGGACAAACCAAGTCCACTCGCACTTGTGAGACCTCGTCTTAGCACGCGTCTTGTCTATCTGTCTATCGCTGCGCACTAGCCCGCGCTAGTCGGCAAACTCAGACACGTGCTGCGCGTGCTGGCGGTTCTGCTCGCGCTGCTTCTTCACGCGCTTGGCGTTCAGGAGCTTCTCCTTCTCGTCGCGCTCCTTGCGCTTCTGCAGCGTCCCCTTCTTCGCATTCCGGCCCGTGTCGCGCACTTTGCTCGACGCCGGCGGCTCGCGCAGCGCAAAGCTCTTGGCAATGTGCCCAAAGTGGAGGCTCCGGACGTGGAAGATCGCGCGCGTGTCGCTCGTGTGCGTTGCGTAGCTCCGCACGAACGAGTGGAACGCCTGGCACGCGAGCGCAAACAGCTCTTTGTCCGCGAGCACAGTCTGGTCGTAGAGGAACTGCAGGTCGCTCTGCACGACTTCGTGTGGCAGCTTCTTGTTCGAGCGCATGAAGCCGCCGTATTTGCCCACGCGCGTGAGCGTCTTCTCGACACTCAGTGCGGCCATCGTGAGTCCGTGCTTCTGCAAGTGGTCGAGGTACGCCGACTCGGACGGCATGAGGAACAGGAGACTGCTGCCCTGGTTGCCACTACGCGCTGTGCGACCGACACGGTGGACGTAGTCGCGCGTCTCGGTGGGCGGGTCGTACTGCACGATCCACTGCACAGTCGGCAAGTTGAGTCCACGCGCGGCGACATCTGTGCACAGCAGCACGCCGCTGCTCGACGTGCAAAAGTTCTTGAACGCAGTCATGCGCTCGTGCTGCGGGATGTTGCCGTGGAGACGGAACACGGCGCCGTTGCTCCCAAAGAGCGAGCTCGAGACGGCAGTGCCTGGCGCCGCAGTCTCACTGTCACCGTCACCACTTGTCTTGTCGCGCGACGGAGTCTTCTTACGTCCTGCAGGCCACGCCGTCTTGCGAAAGAGCTCGTAGTGAAAGTCCACTGCGTCGCACGTGGAGAGGAAGACGACGACCTTCGAGTGCTTCGTAGTCGCAGTGTGCGCGAGCTCCTGGCGCAAGAAGCACGTGAGCGCAACGAGTCGCGCCTTCGCCGGCACGATGATGAAGTGCTGCATGAGCTGGTGCGGCGTCGAGAAGTTCTCGTGGCCGCTCGCTGCTGTCGCGTTGCGGTGGCTCAGTGCATCCGCACCGTCCGCGTCGACCATGAGCGGCTTCTTGAGACTCATCTTCGCCAACTCCTGGACGCCGCTGTTGATCGTCGCAGACACGAGGACGTTCTGGCGCTTGGGTTTGTCAGTACTGCCGTCGCCTTGTGGCCGGTCAATGATGCTCAAGATCTGCGTGATCTGCTTCTCAAAGCCCATGTCCAGCAGTCGATCAGCTTCATCGAGCACGAGGAACTGAAGCTTCGAGTACTGGAACGCTTGTGTGTTCACGAGGTGGTCCGCCAGTCGCCCAGGCGTGGCAATGAGGATCGACAGACCCTTGCGCAGCCGCGCCTTCTCTGCTTTCTTCTTCTCGCCACCGATGATCGCACCCGGGACGAGGTACACGAACGGCTGAATGAGCTTGTTTGCAGTCTCGAGGATCTGAAGGCAGAGCTCGCGCGTCGGTGCGAGAATGAGGGCGAGACAACCGTCTTCGCGGCGCACGCGCGGCTCGAAGCCTTGCAAGCGCTGGACAATCGGCAAGAGGTACGACAGCGTCTTGCCCGACCCAGTCTCGCTCTTCACGAGCACATCACGACCCGAGAGTACGGCTGGGATCGACTGAACTTGCACAGTCGTGGGTCGCTCAAAGCCAAAGCCGTGGCTCGCAACGTCTTTCGTGAGCACTTGCACGATGCGCGCGTGGAGCTGGAGCGACTCGAACGTCTTCGCCGCAAAGATCTTCTCGCTTGACGCAGACTCGAGCGGTCGGTCGAGCGTCGCAGTCGTGTCCACGGCTGTCGCACGCACTTTCGAGAAGTTCTCAGGGTCGTACAGCGCTTTGTTCGGGTTCCGTCGCGTACCAAACGTCTTGGAGGCGGTAGCGTCTGTCGTGGAAGCAACAGTAGCGCTGGGCACCTCTGGCTGTGCCTCATCGTCATTGTCATCGTCGTCATCGTCGTCGTTGTCATCGTCGTCGTCGTCGCTTGGTGGTGCGAACTTGGTGCGGTCGTTCGCATACGCTGCTCGCTTGCCACTAGAGTCCTGCTGGTTGTCGTCGCCGTTGTCATCTTCGCTATCGCTGTGCACTGCGACGGGAGCTGGGACGCTGTCGTCGTCGTCCGAGTCGTCCGAGTCGAAGCGCGAGAAGTCGTTCGCGTCTGCTGTCTGTGGTTCTTTGGCAGGCGACGACGTGTGGTGCACTGGCGCTTGCACTGGAGACGCCTTGCTGGCATTGCTGTCTTTCTTTGACGTCTTTGCCGCTGCAGGCTTTGTCTTGAGCGATAGCGACTGCTTCTCTGGAGTTGTAGTGATCACTTGCTGCTCGGTCGCTTCGCTCGATGGCTTCTTGTGCGCTGCAGCAACAGGCTTCGCAGCTGCCTTGCTGTGGGGCGAGCCGCCAGCTTTGATAGCGCTGCTGGTGGTTGTGCTCGTTGGTGTGCGCGCCTGCGTCTTCGCAGTCGCTTTCGACGCCTTGAGCTTGGCGCGCTTCGCAGTCTGCTTGGCGCGGAACGAGTTCTGCTTCTTCGCTGGACGGCCGCTAGTGCCGCTGCCTGCGCTCGACGACGCTGCGATGTTGAGTACGAAGCCGCCGCCGTCCATTGCGTTGATAGTGTGTGTTGGTGGTGCACGCGCGCGCGGATGCAGACGTAGAACAAACGCAATGCACCCGAGCTGCGTCGAGCGTCGAGTTGCTGGTGCTGCTGGCAATGGTGAAGATGGCAGTGACTTGGCGGCGCTTCCAACCAACAGCTGAATATGCGCTTATTTGTGTAATATCATTAGACAGTATGTTTATGCTGCGGGTTAAATGTGTCAAATGGCGCGCTTCTGTAAAATTTGCATTCAGTCTGTACAAATCCGCAAATCTCAAACTGCGCGTCTCTGCAAGATCAGCTCCAGCAGCATCGACACTTCGACACCTTCGACACCATGAGCCGCATCGCGAACAGCAACCCGGCTGCGCGCGCGAGCGACAGTGGGAACCCACTCGTAAGCAGCGAGAAGCAGTTCCTGCAGCAAGTGGCACGGCAGCGCGTGACGACCTACGACGGGCACACGTGGGAGTACTTTGACTGCGGCAAACAGAGCGCTGCGGCTGCTCGCGAACGCAGCAACAGCGATCGCGCTTCGTCAGCAGCAGCAGCGCCGCTCGTGTGTCTCCCCGGCACAAGTGGCTCGGCACGCTGCTTTCACTTGCAGATGCTGGCGCTCGCAGCCAAGGGCTGTCGCGTGATCGCAGTACGTGTCCCGAGTCTACCGTTGCGAGTGGCTGGTTGCATTTGGTTGCTCACGTGCGTGTTCGCATGTGCGCACTTGTCATGTGTGCAGGTGCAGCACCCGACTGTCTGGAGCCACGACGAGTGGATCCACAGCTTCGATCGGTTCCTCAATGCGATCCACGTGCGCGACGTGCACATCTACGGCGTGTCGCTCGGCGCGTACTTGGCGCAGGTTCGCATGTCCCCACCACACTTCTGCACAGCCACTCGCACTCGTGTCATGAAGACCGTGCATTTGACAGTGCGTGCATGTGCACACTCACCTGTTCGAATGCTCTCGTTGCTCGTAGCGCTATGCTGCGCACTACCCACAGCGCGTCAAGTCCCTCGTGCTGACGCAGGGCTTCTGCGACACCACGCTCTTTGGCGCCAACTCACCAGCTTACATCAAGATGTATGGAGCCATCCACGAGCAAGAGCTCTCCGCCATGCACCGGCGATGTGTACTAGGAGGCTCACGCACATGCGCACTGTCGTCTTCTCTGCTTGCTTGTCTACGTCTGCTAGGCTGCCGTACATGCCCGAGTTCTACTTGAAGAAGTACGTCAACCTGCAGCCTGTTCCTGTCTCTGGCGTCACTTGTGCGTCCGAGGTCTTTGCGTCCGTGTACTGAGAGCCTTGGCGTCCATGTGCTTACGCAGATACATGCTCGAGCAGTTCCCGAGCGACAGTCAGCGCTCGCCATCGCGCGTCCACGCGATCGACTACATGGTCGAGCAGGTGCGAACTCTTCCCGATTGTCGCTTGACTCGCTGCCACTGGTGACCCACGCTGTTGGCTCAAACGCACTTGGTCACGCACATGTCTGCGATCACTGCAGTTGGACATGCTGTCGCAGAAGGAGATCGCGTCGCGGTTGACGCTCCACTGCCTCACGTGCGACCCCA